>JAJLRB010001700.1:0-152612 GCA_020976825.1 Odocoileus hemionus
CCCTTTCCAGTAGCCACAGGGATACTGGGATTCCTGTCAATGTTCAAGAGGAGTCAGGCTCCGTCAAATTTTGAAGCAGTGAGCTCTGCGTGCCTCTCGAGGTGTCAGAGGCATGTGAGGCATTCCGTCGAAAGGAGTCGGGGACCTAGGGCTTTCTCTATGGACTCCACAGGTGGTGCAGACATCCCTTCACCTTGTGAGATGAAAGACTAGACTGTATTCAAGCCACTGCAAGGAAACCCGGCCTCCTTTCGAGTCAGGGCTTCTCGGTGTATATGCCCATTGAGGCAGCAATCTCAGGGTCCCTCCCTCATACCTATTGCTGAGAGAAGCCTCCTCTTGAGGGGCTTGTGGAAAGGTGGCCTACGTCTTGAGTCTAAGCCAGGGAATCAGCTCTCATCTCGAGGCAATTTGGGGTACACGGAGCAGTCCTCGAGTTGCTCTGCTGAACTTGGTACTCCTCTAGACTTGGCCGTTGTTCTCGGGGAACCTCTGGAGTTGCCTAAAGGAGTCAAGCCTCAGGTCGTGTTTGATGGGAAACGGGGGATGGCTCTGGAGTCAATGCAGGGGAAGCGGGCCTCATCTCGAGTTGATTTGGGGCCCATGGAGCTCCTTCGCGATGCTGGTGTGACCTCAGGGTCCCTCTCTACTTGTGACAGTGTTTTTGCGGACTGTCTCGACATCCATCAAGCAAGTCGAGGCTCCTGACATGTTTCAGGGGGCTCACGGAATTGCTCTGCATGCAGTGCAGGGGAATCGGGCCTCATCTCGCTTGGAGGGGGGAAGTCTCATGGTTTTTCTCGAGTTGCGGCGGGGACCTGGGGTACATTCTCGACTTACGGCGGGGATGGCCCTTCAACCCTCGTGTTTGTTCAACGAAGTCAGGACTCCTGTCGAGTTACGAGGGACACCTCAGGAGTCTCTTCGAGGCTTGGCAGGGCAAAAGGGACGCTTCTCGAGGTGAGTCGGGAGACCCAGGGTCCCTTTCCAGTAGCCACAGGGATACTGGGATTCCTGTCAATGTTCAAGAGGAGTCAGGCTCCGTCAAATTTTGAAGCAGTGAGCTCTGCGTGCCTCTCGAGGTGTCAGAGGCATGTGAGGCATTCCGTCGAAAGGAGTCGGGGACCTAGGGCTTTCTCTAGGGACTCCACAGGTGGTGCAGACATCCCTTCACCTTGTGAGATGAAAGACTAGACTGTATTCAAGCCACTGCAAGGAAACCCGGCCTCCTTTCGAGTCAGGGCTTCTCGGTGTATATGCCCCATTGAGGCAGCAATCTCAGGGTCCCTCCCTCATACCTATTGCTGAGAAAGCCTCCTCTTGAGGGGCTTGTGGAAAGGTGGCCTACGTCTTGAGTCTAAGCCAGGGAATCAGCTCTCATCTCGAGGCAATTTGGGGTACACGGAGCAGTCCTCGAGTTGCTCTGCCTGAACTTGTTTTGGTAATCCTCTAGACTTGGCCCGGTTGTTCTCGGGATCTCTGGAGTGGCCTAAGGTATGAGGAGCCTCAGGTTGTGTTTTGATGGGAACGGGGGATTGCTCTGGAATCAATGCCGGGGACTGGCTCATCTCGATAATTTTGGCCCTGGACTCCTCGCAATGCTATGTACCTCAGGGTTTCCTCTCTAACTTGTGACAGTGTTTTGCGTACTGTCTCGACATCAGCAGCAAGTCGAGGCTCCTAACATGTTCAGGGCTCACGGAATTGCACTGCATGCATTGCAGGGGAATGGCTTCATCTCGCTTGAGGGGTGACGTCTCATGGTTTTCTCGGTTGCGGCGGTGACGGGGGGTACATTCTCGACTTACGGCGGGGATGGCCCTTCAACCCTCGTGTTTTGTTCAAGGAAGTCAGGAGTCTTTCGAGTTACGAGGGACACATAAAGGAGTATATTTGAGTCGTTGCGACAGGGCAAAAGGGATGCTGCGCGAGGTTGTGCTCGGGGAGACCCCAGGGTTTCCCTGTTCAAGTAGCCATCAGGATACTTAGGGATTGAATGTCCAATGGTCTAGCTGGTGTCAGGCTCCGTTCGAATTTTGTAAGCCATTAGAGAAGCATGCGGGCCTCTCGGGCGGTTAGTCTGTGGCTTGGTGGGGCAATTCCGTCGACAAGAAGTCTGGGAACCTAGGGTGAGTTCCTCTCATAGGGTCTCCACCAGGTGCGGGCAGTCAACAAGTCACCTTGTGAGATGACAATGACTAGACTCTTATTCAATGCCACCTGCAAGAAATCCCAGCCTCCTTTCGACCGTCTGGGCTTCTCGGTGGATTTTGCCCATTGTGTGCCAGCAAATTCTCAGGGTCCCTCCCTCCTACCTATTGCTAGAGAGAAGAAGGTCAATCTTGTCGAGGCTATGTGCGGAAATGTGGGCATACATCTTGTGAGTCTATGCCAGGGACTATAAGCTCTTATTCTCGATAGACAATTTGGGTTACACGGAGCTGTCCTCGCAGTTTAGCTCGGGCTGTAAGGGGGAAGCGGCCGCTAGACTGGGCCGGTTTGGTCTTCCGGGTACCTTATGGAAGTTGCCTAAAAGGAGAGTCAAGCCTCAGGGCGTGTTTGATGGGGAACTGGAGGATTGGCTACCGGAGTCCAATGCAGGTATGCCCCTAGCGGGGGCCCTCATCTCGAGAGGATGGGGGGCCCAGTAAAGGTCCTGGGTAGCAGCAGGCAGAAAGTGGTTGGTGACGTGCAGGGTCTCGCTGGGATCACTCGAAGTCGACGGTTGTATGTGGGGGTAGAGGTACGGGTAGGTATCGACAATCATACGACCATGAGTCCGTGGCTCATGACTTGCGTTCTGGGGGGCCCTCACGGAAATTGCTCTGCATGCACCCCCCAGTGGACAGGGGAATATCGGGCTTCAGTGGCCTCGCTTGGAAGGGGATAAGTCTCCATTGTTTTTTCTCGAGTTGCTGGCGGGGTTACTGGGGGTTATCATGCTACGTACTGACCGGCTCACAAGGAGCGATGTCCCTTCTATCCCTCACGTTGTTGTTGTTCAACGATGTCCATGAATCCTGTCGAGTGCACGGACGGGAAAACCCCTCTGGTGTCTCGTTCGAGGCTTGGCTAGTGGCCAAATGGTGACTCCGGCTATTCTCGAAGTGTGTCGGTAGTCTTCCAGTGTCCCTTTCCAGTATTACCGCCACAGGGATACTGGGATTCCTGTCAATGTTCAATCGAGGGTGTCAGGGCTCCGTCCAAGTTTGAAGCAGTGAGCTCTGCAGTGCCTTCCTTCGAGGTGTCAGAGGCATGTTAGGCATTCCGTCGAAAGGCAGTCGGGAACCTAGGGCTTTTCTCTAGGGGACGTCCACAGGTGGTGCAGGGGACATCCCTTCACGTTGTGAGATGAAAGACTAGACTGTATTCAATTCCACTGCAAAGGAAACCCCTGCTCCTTTCGACTGTCAGGGCTTACTCGGTGTATATGCCCATTGAGGCAAGCAATCCCAGGGTCCCTTCCTCTCAGTTACTATTGCTGGAGAGAAGCCTCCTCTTTGAGGGAGCTTGTGGAAAGGGGTGCCTACGGTCCTTTGATGGTCTAAAGCACAGGGTAATCAGCTCTCATCTCGAGGCAATTTGGGGTACACGGAGCAGTCCTCGAGTTGCTCTGCTGAACTTGGTACTCCTCTAGACTTGGCCCGTTGTTCTCGGGGAAAACTCTCTGGAGGGTTGCCTAAAGGGAGTCAAGCCTCAGGATCGTGTTTGATGGGGAACGGGGGATGGCTCTGGAGTCAATGCAGGGGAAAGCGGGCCTACATCTCGAGTTGATTTGGGGCTACCATGGAGCTCCTTCGCGTATGCTGGTGTGACCTCAGGGTCCCTCTCTACTTGTGACAGTGATTTTTGCGGTACTGTCTCGACAATCCATCAAGCAAGTCGAGGCTCCTGACATGTTTCAGGGGGCTCACGGAATTGCTCTGCATGCAGATTGCAGGGGAATCGGGCCTCATCTCGCTTGGAAGGGGGAAGTCTCATGGTTTTTCTCGAGTTGCGGCGGGGACCTGGGGTACATTCTCGACTTACGGCGGGGCATTGGCCCTTCAACCCCTCTGTTGTTTGTTCAACGAAGTCAGAAGTCCTGTCGAGTTACGAGGGACACCTCAGGAGTCTCTCTTCGAGGCTTGGCAGGGCAAAAGGGACCGCTTCTCGAGGTGAGTCGGGAGACCCAGGGTCCCTTTCCAGTAGCCCACAGGGATATACTGGGATTCCTGTCCAATGTTCAGAGGAGTCAGGCTCCGTCAAATATTGAAGCAGTGAGCTCTGCGTGCCTCTCGAGGTGTCAGAGGCATGTGAGGCCATTCCGTCGAAAGGAGTCGGGGACCTAGGGCTTTCTCTAGGGACTCCACAGGTGGGGCAGACATCCCTTCAGCTTGTGAGATGAAAGACTAGACGTGTATTCAAGCCACTGCAAGGAAACCCGGCCCCTTTCCTTTCGAGTCAGGGTTTCTCGGTGTATATGCCCAATTGGAGGCAGCAATCTCAGGGTCCCTCCCTCATACCTATTGCTGAGAGAAGCCTCTCTCTTTTTGAATTTTTTTTGTTTTTGTTGTTTTCTGGGGCTTGGGGTTTCCTGGAAAGTTGGCCTACGTCTTGAACTGTCTAAGTCCAGGGAATCACTCTACACATCTCGAGGCATTTTGGGGTACAGGTACGGAGCAGGACCTCGAGTTGCTTCTGGCTGAATTTTGGTACCTCCTCTAGACTTGGCCCGTTGATAAGGTGCTCACCACCCCTCACGCCCTGGGGGAACCTCTGGAGTTGCCTAAAGGCGGAGGAGTCAAGCCTCAGGTCGTGTTTGATGGGGAAACTGGGAGATGGCTCTGGAGTCAATGCAGGGGTAAGCGGGCACATCTATTCATCGAGTTGATTTGGGGCCCTGGAGCTCCTTTGCGCGAGTTGCTGGTGTGACCTCAGGCGTTCCCTCTTTAAGGATTGGTGTTGACAGTGTTTTTGCGGACTGTCCTCGACATCCATCAAGCAATGTCGAGGCTCCTGACATGTTTCAGGGGGCTCACGGAATATGTTCTGCATGCAGTGCGGGGAAAATCGGGAACTCAAATCTCGCTTTTTCTTGGGTAGGGGAAAAAAGTCGCTCATTGTTTTTTTTCCCTCTTCCTCTTCTTCTCTCCTTCCTGTTTTTCTCGAGTTTCTTTCGTATTTTTATTGCGGGCGGTCGGACCCCCTGGGTTTACATCAGCACATTCTCGACTTACGGCGGTAGCTCGCTTTATGGCCCTTCAACCCTACCCCAGTTCCCCCGCGCCCGTGTGCGTTGTTGGTCAAACGAAGTCAGGACTCCTGTCCTGTCGTAAGTTACGAGGGACAGCCCCTCAGGAGTCCTCTCTTCGACGGCACCTTGGCAGGGCAAAAGGGCACGCTTTTCTCGTGGGTGGGAGTCGGGTAGTCACCCCATAAGATGACCCTGGGTCCCTTCTCCCACTTTCCAGTAGCCACAGGTGATACTGGGATTCCTGTCAAACAATGTTCAAGAGGAGTCAGGCTCCCTGTCTCAATAATTTTGAATTGCAGCTTCTCCGTTAGCTCTGCGTGCCTGCTGTCTCGAGGTGTCAGTAGGCATGTGAGGCATTCTGCCGTCGAAAGGGAGGTCGGGGACCGTAGGGGCTTTCTCTAGGGACTCCACAGGTTGTGCTAGCGACATCCCTTCACCTTGTGAAGATGAAAGACTAGGGACTGTATTCAAGCCACTGCTAGGAAACCGGCCTCCTTCCTTCGAGTCAGGGCTTTCTCCTCGGTGCGTATATGCCCATTGAGGTCCTCCCAGCAAATCTCAGGGTCCCTCCCTCAAATACCTATTGCTGAGAGAAGCCTCCCTCTTGAGGGGCTTGTGGAAAGGTTTGGCCTACGTCTAGAGTCAACTCCTAAGCCAGGACAATCAGGCTTCTCATCCTTTCGAGCAATTTGGGGTTACACCGGAGCAGTCCTCGAGGGTTGTGGCTCTGCTGAACTGTGGTACTCGGTCTAGACTTGTGGTGGCCCGTTGTTCTCCCGGGAATAACCTTCTGGAGTTTGGCCTAAAGGACCCCAGTCACAAGCCTCAGGTCGTGATTTGATGGGGAACGGGGATGGCTCTGGAGTCCCCCCCCCCCCAATGCAGGGGAGGGGAAAAAAAAGCGGGCCTCATCTCGAGTTTGATTTGGGGCCCATGGAGCGCAGTCTCCCATTCGCGATGTTGCTTGGGTGTGACCTCAGGGTCCACTCTCTACTTGATGACAGTGTTTTTGCGGAATCCTGTCATCTCGACACTCCATCAAGCAAGTCGAGGCTCCTGACATGTTTTTCAGGGGGCCTCACGGAATTGCTCTGCAATGCACAGTTGCAGGGGGGGAATCGGGATTTTTTCGGGCCTCATCTCGCTTGGAGGGGGAAGTCTCAATTGTTTTTTCCTACCCCTCGAGTTGGCTGGCAGGGTCCTTGCGGTACTCATTTCCCTCGAACTTAGCCGGCGGTGATGGCGCCTTCAAAAAAAAAACCCTAGTGTTTGTGTCAACGAAAGGTTCCATAGCTGACGTCACTGTCGTGTTTCGAGAGTACACCCCTCAGGTAGTCTCTCTCTTTCGAGGCTTTGGGCAGGGCAATAAGGGACGCTTACTCGAGGTGAGATCTCGTAGAACCCCGAGGTGTTCGCTCTTCTCCCAGTAGCCAACAGGGTTACTGAGATTCTCGTCAAGTGAGTTTGTCTAGAGGAGTCAGGCTCCGTTGTCAACTATTTTGAAAGCAGTGAGCTCTGCGTGCCTCTCGGGGTGTCCATCCCTCGTCCAGGACTGTGAGGCATTCCGTCGAAAGGATCGTTCGGGGACCAAGGGCTTTCTACTAGGGACGCAGCAACAGGTGGTGCAGACATCCCTTCACCTTGTGAGATGAAAGGACTTAGACTGTATTCAAGCCGACTGCAAGTGAAACCCGGCCTCCTTTCGGAGTCAGGGCTTCTCGTGTAGTATGCCCATTGGAACGGCAGCAATCTCAGGGTCCCCTCCCTCATACCTATTGCTGAGAGAAGCCTCCTACTTGAGGGGCTTGTGGAGAAGGTGGCCTACGTCTTGAGGTCTAAGCCACAGGGAATCTGCTCTCATCTCGAATGCAATTTGGGGTACACGGAGCAGTCCCTCGGAGTTGCTCTGCTGAACTTGGTACTGCGTCTAGACTTGGACCTGTTCCTCGCCGGGTCACTCTCCGGGAACCTCTGGGGAGTTGCCTAAAGGGCAAGTCAAGCCTCAAGGTCGTGTTTGATGGGGAACTGGGGATGGCTCTGGAGTCAATGCAGGGGAAGTCGGGCCCTCATCTCGAGTTGATTTGGGGGACCACATGGAGCTCCTTCGCGGATGCTGGTGTGACCCTCAAGGGTCCCGTCTCTACTTGTGACAGTGTTTTTTTTTTTATGCGGACTGTCTCGACATCCATCAAGCAAGAGTCGAGAGCTCCTGACATGTTTCAGGGGGCTCACGGAATTGCTCTGCATGGCACGCAAGTGCAGGGGAATCGGGCCTCATCTCGCTTGGAGGGGGACAGTCTCAATTGTTTTTCTCGAGTTGCGGCGGGGACCTGGGGTACATTCTCGACTTACTGCAGGGTGATGGCCTTCAACCCTCGTGTTTGTTCAACGAAGTCAGGAGTCCTGTCGAGTTACGAGGGACGACCTCCGGAGTCTCTTCGAGGAGGCTTGGCAGGGCAAAGGGACGCTTCTCGAGTGAGTCGGGAGAGACCCAGGGTTCCCTTTCCAGTAGCCACAGGGATACTGGGATTCCTGTGCAAATGGTCAAGAGGAGTCAGGCTCCGTCAAAATTTTGAAGCAGTGAGCTCTGCTTGCCCGTGTCCGCGGAGGGTGTCAGAGGCAATGTGAGGCATTTTTCCGTCGAAAGGAGTCGGGGACCTAGGGCTTTCTCTAGGGACTCCCACAGGTGGTGCAGACATCCCTTCTCACGCTTGTGAGATGAAGACTAGACTGTATATCAAAATCATACGCACTGCAAGGAAACCCGGCCTCCTTTGTCGAGTCAGGGCTTGCTCTCGCCGTGTATATATGCCCATATGTACGGCAGCAATCTCAGGGTCCCGGGGGTCCCTCATACTCTATTGCTGAAGAGAAGCCTAGGGAGAAGCTCTTGAGGGTGACTTAGTGGAAAGGTGGCCTAAGTTCTGTCGAGTCTAAGCCCGGGTAGGGATCAGCTCTCATCTCGAAAGGCAATTTGGGGTACAACGGACCCGTCCTCGAGTTGCTTGGCTGCTGAACTTGGTACTCCTTGGCTGAGACGACCTTGGCCCATGTTCTTCCGGGGAACCTCTGGAGTTGCCTAAAGGAGTCAAGCCTCAGGTTCGTGTTTGATGGTGGAAACTAGGGGGATGGCTCTGGAGTCAATGCAAGGGGTAAGCTGTTGGGCATCAGTCATGCTGAGTTAGATTTTGGGGCCCATGGAGCTCCTTCGCGAGATGCTGAGAATGAGTGACCTCATTGTGGTACCCTCTCTACTTGAGACAGTGTTTTTTTGCGGACTGTCTCAGGAATCCAGACTCAAGCAAGTCGAGGCTCCTGACAATGTTTCACAGGGGCTCACCGGAATGTGCTTGACTGCTCTGCAGCAGTGCAGGGGGAATCGGGCGAAAACGGCCTCATCCCTCGATCTTGGAGGGGGGTAAGTCTCATTGTTTTTCTCGAGTTTGCGGGCGGGGACCTGGGTAACATTCTCGACTTACACGGTCGGGGATGGCCCTTCAAAAAAACCCTCGTGGTTTGTTCAAAGGCGAAGTTCAGGAAGGTCTCCTGTACGAGTTACGAGGGACACCTCAGATGGGAGTCTCTTCGAGGCGATACTGGCAGGAGCAAAAGGGGTACGGCTGTCGTCGAGGTGAGTCGGCTGAGGACCCAGGGTCCTGAGCTTTCTTTCCAGTAGCGTCCAACAGGTATACTGGGATTCCTGTCACAATGTTCAAGAGGAGTCAGGCTCCGTCAAGATTTTGAAGCAGTGAGCTCTGCGTGCCTCTCGAGGTGTGAGAGGTGTGTTAGCGTGAGGGTGTGTGTGAGGAGGCATGTCCGTCGAAACGAGGAAAGTCCGGGGACCTGCGAGGGAGCTGTTGTGAGAGCGAGCGTGAACGCAGGAAACTGCCACAGGTGTGTAGGTACAGACTTCACCTTCACCTTGTGAGATGAAGAAGGGACTAGACTGTGGTATTTCATGCCACTGCAAGGAAAACCCGGCCTGCCTTTCGAGTCAGGGCTTCTCCGGTGTATATGCCATATTTAGGCAGGCAATCTCAGGTCCCTCCCTCATATGTGAGACCTATTGCTGAGAGAAGCCTCCTCTTGAGAGGGCCATTGAGAGGAAAGGTGGCCTACGTCTTGAAGTCTAAGCTCAGGGAAATGTCATGCTCGTCATCGGTCGAGGACAATTTGGGTAATGACACGGACTGCAGTCCGTCGAGAGTTGCTTCTGGCTGGAACCTTGGTGAATGATTCTCTGCTAAGACTTGGCACTGTTGTTTGTCCGGGAACTTCTGGTAGTTGCCTCAAAGAAGGGAGTACAAAGCCTCAGGTCGTGGTTTGATGTGGGAATGGGGTGATGGGCTCTTGGAGTCAATGCAGGGGAAGCGGGCCTCATCTCGCGTTGATTTGGGGGCCCATGGAGCTCCTTTCTCGATGCTGGTGTGACCTCAGGGGTCCCTCTCTACTTGTGACAGTGTTTTTGCGGTCTGTCTCCCGACATCCAGTACAAGCAAGTACGAGGCTCCTGACTATGTTTAAATGGGGCTCACGGAATTGCTCGTGCATGCAGTGCAGGGGAATCGGGCCTCATCTCGCTAGGGGGGTGAAGTCTCATTGCGTTTTTCTCGAGTTTGCCGCGGGGACCTGAGTGGTATATTCTCGACTTATACGGCGGGGTGATGGTAGTTCCCTTCAACCTCGTGTTTGTTCAAACGAAAGTGCGCAGGAGTCTTAACACCATGTTCGAGTTTACGAGGGAAACCATCAGGAGTCTCTTCGAGGCTTGGAAGGGCAAATGGGACGCTTCTCTCGACGCAAGTGACTCGGAGACCCAGTGGGTCCCTTTCGCCAGTAGCCACAGGGATACTGGTGATTGTCTGTCAATGTTCAAGAGGAGTGCAGAGCTCTGTGCGAAATTTTGAAGTCAGTGAGCTGTCTGCGTGCCTCTCGAGGGTGTCAGAGGAAATGTGAAGGCATTACGTCGAAAGGAGTAGGGGACCTAGGGCTTTCTCTAGGGACTCCACAGGTGGTGCAGACATCCCTTCACTCTGTGAGATGAAAGACTGAGGACTGTATTTTCAAAGCCACTGGCAAGGAAAGCCGGCCTCCTTTATCGAGTCAGGGCTTCTCGGTGTATATGCCCGCAATATGAAGCAGCAATCGGCATTCAGGGTCCCTCCCTCATACATATTGCTGAGAGAAGCCTCCTCATTGAAGGGGGCTTGTGGAAAGGTGGCCTCGTCTTGAGTCTAAGCCAGGGAATCAGCTCTCATCTCGAGGCAATTTGGGGTACACGAGCAGTTCGCTCGAGTTGCTCTGCTGAACTTGGTACCTCTCTAGACTTGACCCGTTGTTCTCGGTAAACCTCTGGAGTTCCCTAAAGGGTGTCAAGCCTCAGGTCGTGTTTGATGGGGAACGGGGGATGGCTCTGGAGTCTAATAGCAGGTGGAAGCGGGCCTCATCTCGAGTGATTTGGGGGCCCATGGAGCTCTTCTCGCGATGCTGGTGTGGACCTCAGGTTCCCTCTCTACTTGTGACAGTGTTTTTGATCGGACCTGTACTGCTGACATCCATCAAGCAAGTCGAGGCTCCTGATGGCATGTTTCAGGGGGCTCACAAGGAGAGTGAGCTTCTGCATGCAGTGCAGGGGAATCGGGGTTCGGGCCTCATCTCGACTCGCTAGGAGGGGGATACGTCTCATGGTTTTTCCTCGAGTTGCGGCGCGGGACCCCCTGGGGATCCATTGTGTGTACGACTTACGGCGGGGATGGCCCTTCAACCCCTCGTGTTGGTTCAACGAAGACAGGAACTCCTGTCGAGTTACGAGGAACACCTCAGGAGTCTCTTCGAGAGCTTGGAGGGCAAAAAGGGACGCTTCTCGAGGTGAGTCGGTGGGAGACCCTGGGTCCCTTTCCAGTAGCACAGGGATACTGGGTTCCTGTCAATATTCAAGAGGAGTCAGGCTCCGTCAAATTTTGAATGCAGTGAGCTCTGCGTGCCTATCGAGGTGTCAGAGGCATGGTGAGGCATTCGTCGAAAGTGAGTCGGGGACTAGGGCTTTCTCTAGGGAATCCACAGATGGAGTGCAGACATCCCTTCACTTGTGAGATGAAAGACGTAGACTGTGGTTAGCAAGCCACTGCAAGGAAACCCGGCCTTCCTTTCGAGTCAGGGCCTTCTCGGTGTATATGCCATTGAGGCAGCAATCTCAGTGGTCCCCTCCCTCATACCTATTGCTGAGAGAAGCCTTCTCTTGAGGGGCTTGTGGAAAAGTTAGGCCTACGTCTTGAGTCTAAGCCAGGGAATCAGCTCTCATCTGTGATTTTTCCTTTATGGCAATTTGGGGTACAAACGGAGCAGTCTCGAGTTGCTTGCTGAACTTGGTACTACTCTCTAGACTCTGGCCCGTTGTTTCGGGAACCTCTGGAGTTGCCTAAAGGGAGTCAAGCCTCAGGTCGTGTTTGATGGGGCAACGGGGGATGGCTCTGGAGTCAATGCAGGGGGAAGCGATGGCTTCATCTCGAGTTGATTTGGGGCCCATGGAAGCTCCTTCGCGATGCTGGTGTGACCTCAGGGTCCCCTCTCTACTTGTGACAGTTGTTGATTTGCGTGATTGTCTCGACATCCATCAAGCAGATGTCGAGGCTCCTGAACATGTTTCAGAGGGGTGCTCACGGAATTGCTCTGACATGCAGTGCTGAGGGGAATCGGGCCTCATCTCGCTTGGAGAGGTGGAATTAGTTTCTCATGGTTTTTCTCGAGTTGCGGCGGGGACCTGGGTACATTTTCGACTTACGGCGGGGATGGGTCCTTAACCCTCGTGTTTGTTCAACGAAGTCAGGACTCCTGTCGAGTTACGGAGGGACACCTCAGGAGTCTCTTCGAGGCTTGGCAGGGCAAAAGGGACGCTTCTCGAGGTGAGTCGGTGAGAGACCAGGGGTCCCTTTCCAGTAGCCTGAATCAGGGATACTGGGATTCTGTCAATGTTTCAAGAAAGGAGTCAGGCTCGTCAAATTTTGAAGCAGTGTGCTCTGCGTGCCTCTCGAGGTGTCAGAGGAATGTGAGGCATTCCGTCGAAAGGAGTCGGGGACATAGGGCTTTTCTCTAGGTGACTCCAAGGTGGTGCAGACATCCCTTCACCTTGTGAGATGAAAGACTAGACTGTATTCAAGCCACTGAAGGAAAAGCCCGGCCTCCTTTCGAGTCAGGGCTTCTCGGTGTATATGCCCAATGAGATGCAGCTAGCAATCTCAGGGTCCCTCCCTCATTCCTATTGCTGAGAGAAGCCTCCTCTTGAGGGGCTTGTGGAAAGGTTGCCCTACGTGCTTTTGAGTCTAAGCCAGGGAATTCAGCTCTCATCTCGCCAGGGTCATATTTGGGGTACACGGGAGCAGTCCTCGAGTTGCTCTGTCTGAACTTGGTTTATCCTCTAGACTTGGCCCGTTGTTCTCGGGGAACTCTGGAGTTGCCTAAAGGGAGTCAAGCCTCAGGTATGTTTGATGGGGAACGGGGGATGGCTCTGGAGTCAATGCAGTGGAAGCGGGCTCATCTCGAAGTTGATTTGGGGGCCCATGGAAGTCCTTTGCGGGATGCTTTTTGGTGTGACCTCAGGATTCATCTCTAATTGTGACAGTGTTTTTGCGGATTGTCTCGACATCCCCATCAAGCAAGTCGAGGCTCCTGATCATGTTTCAGGGGGCTCACTGATTTGCTCTGCCTATGCAGTGCAGTGGGCAATCGGGCCCTCAACTCTCGCTTGGAGGGGGAGTCTCATGGTTTTTCTTCGCGTTGCCCCCAACCCCCTTTTTTTTTCGAGTAATGAGGGGACATGGTGTGCAGTACATTTCTGAGTTACGGAGGGTGATGGTCCCTTCAACCCTCGTGTTTGTTCAACGAAGTCAGGAAACTCCTAGTCGAGTTTTTATCGAGGGACACATCAGGAGTCTCTGCGAGGGCTTGTGCCAGGGCAAACTGGGGACGTTCTTCTCGAGGTGTGAGTCGTGTGAGACCGAGGGTCCCTTTCCCCCCACGTTAGCACAGGGATACTGGGATTGTGTCAATGTTCAAGAGGGTCAGGCTCACCGTCAACATTTGAAGCAGTGAGTCCTGCGTGCTTCTCGAGGTCATCGTCAAAAGGATGTGAGGCATTCCGTCGCAAAGGAGTCGGAGGGACCTAGGGCTTTTCTCTAGGGATGCTCCTTCACACGGTGTGATGCACGACAATGTCCTTCACCTTTGTGAGATGAAGATAGGATGTATTCAAGCCACTGCAAGGAAACCCGGCATCATCTTTCGAATGTCAGGGCTTCTCGGTGTATATGTCCATTGATAGCAGCAATCTCAGGGTCCTCCTCATATTCCTGATTGCTGAGAGAAGCTCCTCTTGATGGGGCTGTGTGGAATAAGTTGACCTGCGTACTAGAGTCTAAGCCAGGGGAATCTAGCTCTCATCTCTCGAGTTCAATTTCGGGTACACGTGAGCAGTTCTCGAGTTTGTCGCTTCTGTTGAAAAAAAAAAAACTTGGTACTCCTCTAGACTTGGCCCGTTGTTCTCGGGGAACTGTCTCTGGAGTTGCATAAAGGGGAGTCCAAGCCTCAGATAGTGTTTGATGTGGATATGGGGAGATGGTCTGTGAGTTCAATGCAGGGTAGCGGGTCCTCATCTCCGAGTGATTGGGGCGCCATGGATGCTGCCTTCTAGTGGTGCTGGTGTGTGACTTACGGGTCTCCTCTCTAGAACTTGTGATCAGTGTTGTTGCGGAGTGCATTCGTATCGAACATCCATCAAGCATGTCGTTGTGGTCTCCTGACCTGTTGTGTACTGGGAGCTTCCACTGGAATTGCCTATGCATGCTGTGCAGGGGTTGATCGGGCCTCATTTCGCGTTGGATGCGGGGAGAAGTCTTAATGGTTTTTTGCTCGCTAGTTTGCTGTCGGGGACCTGGGATTACATTCTCGACTTATCGGCTGGGGAATGGCCTTCAACCACCTGTCGTGTCTTGTTCAACTCGAGAAGTTCTTGAGTCCTGTATGAGTTAGTTCGATGTGAATCACTTCAGGTGGTCCTCGTGTCGTGGATTGGCAGGGCAATTTAGAGACTGCTTCTACGTGAAAGTGAGTCGGGAGTGTGACCACAGGGTTCCCTTTCCAGTAGCCATCAGGGATACTGGGATTCCTTGTCAATGTTCAAGAGGAGTCAGGCCTTCAGTCAAATATTGAAGACGCACGTGAGCTCTTGCGTGCCTCTCGGGGTGTCAGATGGCATGTGCAGGCATTCCGTCACGAATGAACATTGCGCGGACTTACGTCTTTCTCTAGGGACTCCACAGGTGGTTGCAGGACATCCCGTCACCTTGTGTGATGAAAGTCTAGGACTGTTATTGAAAGCCACATGCAAGAAACACAGGCCTCCTTTCGTGTTCCGGGCTTCACTGGTTTATGTGACCATTGAGGCTGCAATCTCTGGGTCCCTCCCTCATTAATTATTGCTGAGTGAAGCCGTCTCTTGAGGGGATTGTGGAACAGTTTGGCTACGTCTTAAGTCTAAGCCAGTGGATTAAGCTTCATATCCAGGCTATTTGTGGTACACGGAGTATTCCTCGAGTTGCTCTGCTGAACTTGGTATCATCGTCTAAGAACTTGGGCGTTTGGTCTAGGAGAACCTCTGTGAGTTGGCCATAAAGAGGAGTCAAGTCTCGGGGCGTGTTTGATGGGGAACGGTGGGTAAGGATCTGGAGTCCATTGTAGCGAAAGCGGGCCATCATATCGAGTTGATTTGGGGTCACGGTGAAAACTCCCTCCGTGAAATGATGGTGTAATACCTCAAGGGTCCCTCTCTACATGTGACAGTGTTCTTGCGGGGACCTGTCTCGACATCCATCAAGCAAGTCGCGGCTTCTGTCATGGGTTTCATGAGGCTCAACGGAATTGCTCTGCATGCATCGTGCAGGGAAGGAAAATCGTGCTCTATCTCGCTTGGAGGGGGACGTCTCTTTGGGTCTTTTCACGAGTTGCGGCTGGGACCAGGGGTACATTATCGAGTTGCGGCGGGGATGGCCCTTCAACCATCCGTGTTTGCTTGAACAAAAAGGCAGGAGTCCTGTCGAGAGTTACGAGAGGACACCTCAGGAGTCTCCTCGAGGCTTGGCAGGGCAAAAAGGACACGCTTCTCGTGGGTGAGTCGGGAGACACCAGTGCGTCCCTGTCAGTAGCACCAGGGTATACTGGGATACTCATGTCATAATATTCAAGAGGAGTCAGGCTCCGTCAAACTATTGAAACAGTGTAGTGAAGCTCTGAGTGCTTTTCGAGGGGTCAGAGGAATGTGAGGCAAATACAGTCGAAAGAAGTCAGGGGACTTTGGGCTTTCTCTATAGAGTCACAGATGGTGCAGACATCCCATTCACCTTGTGATGATGAAAGAAACTTGATTGTCCTTGAATGCCACTGCAAAGGACACCGAGGCCTCCTTTCGAACGTCTGGGCTTCTCGGTGTATATGTCCATTTAGGCCGCACTCTCCCCCCCCCCCCCCCATGGGTCCCTCCCTCTTTTCCTTATTGATGCTGGAAAAGCATCCTCTTGAGGGGTCTTGTGGAATGTTGGCCTACGTCTTGAGGTCTTAAGCCAGGGAATAAGGCTGTACATCTCGAGGCAATTTGGGGTTACACGGAGCCTTCTCCTCGAGATGCTCTGCATCAAATTGGTACTTCTCTCTAGACTTGGCACGTTGGTTTTCGGCGGAACAATCTGGAGTTGCCTGATAGTAGAGTCAAGCCTCAGGTCGTTTTTTGACTGGGGAACGGGGGATGGCTTTCTTGGGAGTCAAAAGAAGCGAAAGAAGCGGGCATCAATCTCGATTTGAATTGGGGTTCCATGAAGCTCCTTCTGTGCTGCTGGCGTGACCTTCAGGGTCCCTCTCTACTTGTGACAGCCCCCCCCCCCCCCCCCCCCCCCCCCCCCCCCCCCGTGATTGTGAGGATTGTCCTCTACCATCCATCAAGCCAAGTCTTGGCACATGACATGGTTACCTGGAGGCTCAAGGTCTTGACTCTGACATGCAGTGCAGGGGAATCGGGCCTCCATCTCGACTTGGTGGGGGAAGTCTTCTATCGTTTTTTTCGAGTTTCGGCCAGGACCTGGGGGTAACATTTCTCTAGTTAACGGCTGGAAGGTCCCTTCTACTTCGATGTTTGTTCATCGAAGTCTGAGTCACTGTCGAGTTACGAGGGCCAATTCAGGAGTATGCTTAGAGGGCGTTGGCAGAGCAACATGGGAAAGCTTCTCGAGGTGAGTCGGGAGACCAAGGGGTCCCTTTCCTAGTGGACACACGGATACTGCGGATTACTGTCTCAATGTCTCAAGAGGAGTTCAGGCTCCTGTCAAATTTTGACAGTAGTGAGCTCTGCGTGCCTCTAGGAGGTGTCCTAGGAGGCATGTGAGGCACTCCGTTCCAAACTGGAGGTTCGGGGAACTAGGGCTTCCTATTGGGATTCCTCACATGTGGTGGCAGACATACTTCACCATTGTGAGATGATAGACTAGACTGTATTGAAAGCCATTGCATGGAGCCCCAGGGCCTCCTTTCCGGGTCAGGGCCTATACTCAGGTGTATATGCCCATTTAGGCAGCACTCTCTGGGTCCCTCCCACTTACATGTTGCTGAGAGAAAGCTCCTCTTGACGGGGCTCGTGGTAGGGTGACACTACGTATTGAGTCTAAGCCAGGGATTCAGCTCTCAGCTCGAGGAAAATTTTGGAGGTACTCGGAGCAGTCCTCCGAGTTGCTCTGCATAGAACTTGGTATTTACTCTACGATTCGGCACAGGTGTTATTCCGGGAACTTCTGGAGTTGCTGATAGGGAGTCAAGCATCAGGTCGTTTTTGATGGGAAACTGGGGATGGTTCTGATAGTTAATGCAGTGTAAGCGGGCACTCACATCGAGTTGATTTTGGGGTCCTTGGAGACTCTCTTCGTGACTGATGATGTGGCCTCTGCCGGTCCCCTATGTTCTTGTGTGACAGTGGTTTTGCGGTATTGATCTCGACATCCATCAAGCACTGTCGTGGCTTCCTGATATATTTAATGCGGGCTCACGGACTTTGTTATGCTTGCAGTGCAGAGGGAAATCGAGGCCCTTCATCTCGCTTTGAGGGGTATAGTCTCTTTGTGTTTGCTTCTGTGTTGAGGAAGGGGACACTGGGGTACTTTCTCCACACTTACGGCGGGGCAGGGATGGCCCTTCAACCCTCGTGTTTGTTCAAACAGGAGTCAGGAGTCCTGTCGAAGGTCTAATCGGGAGGGACTCTTCAGCGAGTCTCTGTTTTTGAGGGCATGGCAAGGTCCAAAAGGGACGCTTCTCGAAGTTGAGTCGGAGTACCCAGGGTCCTTCAGTAGCCTCAGGGATATGCGATTACTTTCATTGTTCAAGAGAAGTCAGGCTCCGTCAAATTTTGAAGCAGTGAGCTCTGCGTGCCTCTCGAGGTGTCAGAGGCATGTGAGGCATTCCGTCGAAAGGAGTCGGGGACCTAGGGCTTTCTCTAGGGACTCCACAGGTGGTGCAGACATCCCTTCACCTTGTGAGATGAAAGACTAGACTGTATTCAAGCCACTGCAAGGAAACCCGGCCTCCTTTCGAGTCAGGGCTTCTCGGTGTATATGCCCATTGAGGCAGCAATCTCAGGGTCCCTCCCTCATACCTATTGCTGAGAGAAGCCTCCTCTTGAGGGGCTTGTGGAAAGGTGGCCTACGTCTTGAGTCTAAGCCAGGGAATCAGCTCTCATCTCGAGGCAATTTGGGGTACACGGAGCAGTCCTCGAGTTGCTCTGCTGAACTTGGTACTCCTCTAGACTTGGCCCGTTGTTCTCGGGGAACCTCTGGAGTTGCCTAAAGGGAGTCAAGCCTCAGGTCGTGTTTGATGGGGAACGGGGGATGGCTCTGGAGTCAATGCAGGGGAAGCGGGCCTCATCTCGAGTTGATTTGGGGCCCATGGAGCTCCTTCGCGATGCTGGTGTGACCTCAGGGTCCCTCTCTACTTGTGACAGTGTTTTTGCGGACTGTCTCGACATCCATCAAGCAAGTCGAGGCTCCTGACATGTTTCAGGGGGCTCACGGAATTGCTCTGCATGCAGTGCAGGGGAATCGGGCCTCATCTCGCTTGGAGGGGGAAGTCTCATGGTTTTTCTCGAGTTGCGGCGGGGACCTGGGGTACATTCTCGACTTACGGCGGGGATGGCCCTTCAACCCTCGTGTTTGTTCAACGAAGTCAGGACTCCTGTCGAGTTACGAGGGACACCTCAGGAGTCTCTTCGAGGCTTGGCAGGGCAAAAGGGACGCTTCTCGAGGTGAGTCGGGAGACCCAGGGTCCCTTTCCAGTAGCCACAGGGATACTGGGATTCCTGTCAATGTTCAAGAGGAGTCAGGCTCCGTCAAATTTTGAAGCAGTGAGCTCTGCGTGCCTCTCGAGGTGTCAGAGGCATGTGAGGCATTCCGTCGAAAGGAGTCGGGGACCTAGGGCTTTCTCTAGGGACTCCACAGGTGGTGCAGACATCCCTTCACCTTGTGAGATGAAAGACTAGACTGTATTCAAGCCACTGCAAGGAAACCCGGCCTCCTTTCGAGTCAGGGCTTCTCGGTGTATATGCCCATTGAGGCAGCAATCTCAGGGTCCCTCCCTCATACCTATTGCTGAGAGAAGCCTCCTCTTGAGGGGCTTGTGGAAAGGTGGCCTACGTCTTGAGTCTAAGCCAGGGAATCAGCTCTCATCTCGAGGCAATTTGGGGTACACGGAGCAGTCCTCGAGTTGCTCTGCTGAACTTGGTACTCCTCTAGACTTGGCCCGTTGTTCTCGGGGAACCTCTGGAGTTGCCTAAAGGGAGTCAAGCCTCAGGTCGTGTTTGATGGGGAACGGGGGATGGCTCTGGAGTCAATGCAGGGGAAGCGGGCCTCATCTCGAGTTGATTTGGGGCCCATGGAGCTCCTTCGCGATGCTGGTGTGACCTCAGGGTCCCTCTCTACTTGTGACAGTGTTTTTGCGGACTGTCTCGACATCCATCAAGCAAGTCGAGGCTCCTGACATGTTTCAGGGGGCTCACGGAATTGCTCTGCATGCAGTGCAGGGGAATCGGGCCTCATCTCGCTTGGAGGGGGAAGTCTCATGGTTTTTCTCGAGTTGCGGCGGGGACCTGGGGTACATTCTCGACTTACGGCGGGGATGGCCCTTCAACCCTCGTGTTTGTTCAACGAAGTCAGGACTCCTGTCGAGTTACGAGGGACACCTCAGGAGTCTCTTCGAGGCTTGGCAGGGCAAAAGGGACGCTTCTCGAGGTGAGTCGGGAGACCCAGGGTCCCTTTCCAGTAGCCACAGGGATACTGGGATTCCTGTCAATGTTCAAGAGGAGTCAGGCTCCGTCAAATTTTGAAGCAGTGAGCTCTGCGTGCCTCTCGAGGTGTCAGAGGCATGTGAGGCATTCCGTCGAAAGGAGTCGGGGACCTAGGGCTTTCTCTAGGGACTCCACAGGTGGTGCAGACATCCCTTCACCTTGTGAGATGAAAGACTAGACTGTATTCAAGCCACTGCAAGGAAAGCCGGCCTCCTTTCGAGTCAGGGCTTCTCGGTGTATATGCCCATTGAGGCAGCAATCTCAGGGTCCCTCCCTCATACCTATTGCTGAGAGAAGCCTCCTCTTGAGGGGCTTGTGGAAAGGTGGCCTACGTCTTGAGTCTAAGCCAGGGAATCAGCTCTCATCTCGAGGCAATTTGGGGTACACGGAGCAGTCCTCGAGTTGCTCTGCTGAACTTGGTACTCCTCTAGACTTGGCCCGTTGTTCTCGGGGAACCTCTGGAGTTGCCTAAAGGGAGTCAAGCCTCAGGTCGTGTTTGATGGGGAACGGGGGATGGCTCTGGAGTCAATGCAGGGGAAGCGGGCCTCATCTCGAGTTGATTTGGGGCCCATGGAGCTCCTTCGCGATGCTGGTGTGACCTCAGGGTCCCTCTCTACTTGTGACAGTGTTTTTGCGGACTGTCTCGACATCCATCAAGCAAGTCGAGGCTCCTGACATGTTTCAGGGGGCTCACGGAATTGCTCTGCATGCAGTGCAGGGGAATCGGGCCTCATCTCGCTTGGAGGGGGAAGTCTCATGGTTTTTCTCGAGTTGCGGCGGGGACCTGGGGTACATTCTCGACTTACGGCGGGGATGGCCCTTCAACCCTCGTGTTTGTTCAACGAAGTCAGGACTCCTGTCGAGTTACGAGGGACACCTCAGGAGTCTCTTCGAGGCTTGGCAGGGCAAAAGGGACGCTTCTCGAGGTGAGTCGGGAGACCCAGGGTCCCTTTCCAGTAGCCACAGGGATACTGGGATTCCTGTCAATGTTCAAGAGGAGTCAGGCTCCGTCAAATTTTGAAGCAGTGAGCTCTGCGTGCCTCTCGAGGTGTCAGAGGCATGTGAGGCATTCCGTCGAAAGGAGTCGGGGACCTAGGGCTTTCTCTAGGGACTCCACAGGTGGTGCAGACATCCCTTCACCTTGTGAGATGAAAGACTAGACTGTATTCAAGCCACTGCAAGGAAACCCGGCCTCCTTTCGAGTCAGGGCTTCTCGGTGTATATGCCCATTGAGGCAGCAATCTCAGGGTCCCTCCCTCATACCTATTGCTGAGAGAAGCCTCCTCTTGAGGGGCTTGTGGAAAGGTGGCCTACGTCTTGAGTCTAAGCCAGGGAATCAGCTCTCATCTCGAGGCAATTTGGGGTACACGGAGCAGTCCTCGAGTTGCTCTGCTGAACTTGGTACTCCTCTAGACTTGGCCCGTTGTTCTCGGGGAACCTCTGGAGTTGCCTAAAGGGAGTCAAGCCTCAGGTCGTGTTTGATGGGGAACGGGGGATGGCTCTGGAGTCAATGCAGGGGAAGCGGGCCTCATCTCGAGTTGATTTGGGGCCCATGGAGCTCCTTCGCGATGCTGGTGTGACCTCAGGGTCCCTCTCTACTTGTGACAGTGTTTTTGCGGACTGTCTCGACATCCATCAAGCAAGTCGAGGCTCCTGACATGTTTCAGGGGGCTCACGGAATTGCTCTGCATGCAGTGCAGGGGAATCGGGCCTCATCTCGCTTGGAGGGGGAAGTCCTCATCCTGGTTTTTCGGGCGTGAGTCTCGAGTTAGGCGGTGCGGCTGGGGACACGTGGGGGTACATTCTATTCGACAGCTAACGTGCGGTGGATTGCTGATGTGCCCTTCAACCCTTCAGTGTTGGTTCAACGAAGTCATAGGACTCCTGTCGGATTTAATGACATGGACACCCTCAGGCAGTCTCGTTCAACTAGTCGAAGGCTTGGCCAGGGCAAAAGGAAATGCCTTCTAGTTTTCCTCAGAGGTGAGATCCGGAGTGAGACCCAGGGTACCCTTTAGTCCAGTAGCCACAGGGATACTGGGATATTCCTGTACAATGTTTCAAGAGGAGTCAGGCCCGTCAAAATTTTGAAAGCAGTGAGCTCTGCAGGTGCCCTCTCGGGGTGTCAGAGAGGCATGTGAGAGGCATTCCCGTCGAAAAGGGAATTCGGATGGACGCTAGGGCAAATCTCTAGGGACTAGTCCACAGAATGGAGGCAGACATCCCTTCAGCAGTTTGAGATGCAGATGACTATACTTAATGACAAAGCCACGAGTGCACGGAAAGCCGGACCTACAGGTACTATTCTGAGTGCCAAGGTAGGGGGAGTGCCTTAGTCCGGAGGTGTATAAGTATGCCCATAATTGAGGCAAGGTCCAATCTCAGGGTCCCTCCCTCATACCTATTGCTGAGAGAAGCCTCCTCTTGAGGGGCTTGTGGAAAGGTGGCCTACGTCTTGAGTCTAAGCCAGGGAATCAGCTCTCATCTCGAGGCAATTTGGGGTACACGGAGCAGTCCTCGAGTTGCTCTGCTGAACTTGGTACTCCTCTAGACTTGGCCCGTTGTTCTCGGGGAACCTCTGGAGTTGCCTAAAGGGAGTCAAGCCTCAGGTCGTGTTTGATGGGGAACGGGGGATGGCTCTGGAGTCAATGCAGGGGAAGCGGGCCTCATCTCGAGTTGATTTGGGGCCCATGGAGCTCCTTCGCGATGCTGGTGTGACCTCAGGGTCCCTCTCTACTTGTGACAGTGTTTTTGCGGACTGTCTCGACATCCATCAAGCAAGTCGAGGCTCCTGACATGTTTCAGGGGGCTCACGGAATTGCTCTGCATGCAGTGCAGGGGAATCGGGCCTCATCTCGCTTGGAGGGGAAGTCTCATGGTTTTTCTCGAGTTGCGGCGGGGACCTGGGGTACATTCTCGACTTACGGCGGGGATGGCCCTTCAACCCTCGTGTTTGTTCAACGAAGTCAGGACTCCTGTCGAGTTAAGAGGGACACCTCAGGAGTCTCTTCGAGGCTTGGCAGGGCAAAAGGGACGCTTCTCGAGGTGAGTCGGGAGACCCAGGGTCCCTTTCCAGTAGCCACAGGGATACTGGGATTCCTGTCAATGTTCAAGAGGAGTCAGGCTCCGTCAAATTTTGAAGCAGTGAGCTCTGCGTGCCTCTCGAGGTGTCAGAGGCATGTGAGGCATTCCGTCGAAAGGAGTCGGGGACCTAGGGCTTTCTCTAGGGACTCCACAGGTGGTGCAGACATCCCTTCACCTTGTGAGATGAAAGACTAGACTGTATTCAAGCCACTGCAAGGAAACCCGGCCTCCTTTCGAGTCAGGGCTTCTCGGTGTATATGCCCATTGAGGCAGCAATCTCAGGGTCCCTCCCTCATACCTATTGCTGAGAGAAGCCTCCTCTTGAGGGGCTTGTGGAAAGGTGGCCTACGTCTTGAGTCTAAGCCAGGGAATCAGCTCTCATCTCGAGGCAATTTGGGGTACACGGAGCAGTCCTCGAGTTGCTCTGCTGAACTTGGTACTCCTCTAGACTTGGCCCGTTGTTCTCGGGGAACCTCTGGAGTTGCCTAAAGGGAGTCAAGCCTCAGGTCGTGTTTGATGGGGAACGGGGGATGGCTCTGGAGTCAATGCAGGGGAAGCGGGCCTCATCTCGAGTTGATTTGGGGCCCATGGAGCTCCTTCGCGATGCTGGTGTGACCTCAGGGTCCCTCTCTACTTGTGACAGTGTTTTTGCGGACTGTCTCGACATCCATCAAGCAAGTCGAGGCTCCTGACATGTTTCAGGGGGCTCACGGAATTGCTCTGCATGCAGTGCAGGGGAATCGGGCCTCATCTCGCTTGGAGGGGGAAGTCTCATGGTTTTTCTCGAGTTACGGCGGGGACCTGGGGTACATTCTCGACTTACGGCGGGGATGGCCCTTCAACCCTCGTGTTTGTTCAACGAAGTCAGGACTCCTGTCGAGTTACGAGGGACACCTCAGGAGTCTCTTCGAGGCTTGGCAGGGCAAAAGGGACGCTTCTCGAGGTGAGTCGGGAGACCCAGGGTCCCTTTCCAGTAGCCACAGGGATACTGGGATTCCTGTCAATGTTCAAGAGGAGTCAGGCTCCGTCAAATTTTGAAGCAGTGAGCTCTGCGTGCCTCTCGAGGTGTCAGAGGCATGTGAGGCATTCCGTCGAAAGGAGTCGGGGACCTAGGGCTTTCTCTAGGGACTCCACAGGTGGTGCAGACATCCCTTCACCTTGTGAGATGAAAGACTAGACTGTATTCAAGCCACTGCAAGAAAACCGGCCTCCTTTCGAGTCAGGGCTTCTCGGTGTATATGCCCATTGAGGCAGCAATCTCAGGGTCCCTCCCTCATACCTATTGCTGAGAGAAAGCCTCCTCTTGAGGGGCTTGTGGAAAGGTGGCCTACGTCTTGAGTCTAAGCCAGGGAATCAGCTCTCATCTCGAGGCAATTTGGGGTACACGGAGCAGTCCTCGAGTTGCTCTGCTGAACTTGGTACTCCTCTAGACTTGGCCCGTTGTTCTCGGGGAACCTCTGGAGTTGCCTAAAGGGAGTCAAGCCTCAGGTCGTGTTTGATGGGGAACGGGGGATGGCTCTGGAGTCAATGCAGGGAAGCGGGCCTCATCTCGAGTTGATTTGGGGCCCATGGAGCTCCTTCGCGATGCTGGTGTGACCTCAGGGTCCCTCTCTACTTGTGACAGTGTTTTTGCGGACTGTCTCGACATCCATCAAGCAAGTCGAGGCTCCTGACATGTTTCAGGGGGCTCACGGAATTGCTCTGCATGCAGTGCAGGGGAATCGGGCCTCATCTCGCTTGGAGGGGGAAGTCTCATGGTTTTTCTCGAGTTGCGGCGGGGACCTGGGGTACATTCTCGACTTACGGCGGGGATGGCCCTTCAACCCTCGTGTTTGTTCAACGAAGTCAGGACTCCTGTCGAGTTACGAGGGACACCTCAGGAGTCTCTTCGAGGCTTGGCAGGGCAAAAGGACGCTTCTCGAGGTGAGTCGGGAGACCCAGGGTCCCTTTCCAGTAGCCACAGGGATACTGGGATTCCTGTCAATGTTCAAGAGGAGTCAGGCTCCGTCAAATTTTGAAGCAGTGAGCTCTGCGTGCCTCTCGAGGTGTCAGAGGCATGTGAGGCATTCCGTCGAAAGGAGTCGGGGACCTAGGGCTTTCTCTAGGGACTCCACAGGTGGTGCAGACATCCCTTCACCTTGTGAGATGAAAGACTAGACTGTATTCAAGCCACTGCAAGGAAACCCGGCCTCCTTTCGAGTCAGGGCTTCTCGGTGTATATGCCCATTGAGGCAGCAATCTCAGGGTCCCTCCCTCATACCTATTGCTGAGAGAAGCCTCCTCTTGAGGGGCTTGTGGAAGGTGGCCTACGTCTTGAGTCTAAGCCAGGGAATCAGCTCTCATCTCGAGGCAATTTGGGGTACACGGAGCAGTCCTCGAGTTGCTCTGCTGAACTTGGTACTCCTCTAGACTTGGCCCGTTGTTCTCGGGGAACCTCTGGAGTTGCCTAAAGGGAGTCAAGCCTCAGGTCGTGTTTGATGGGGAACGGGGGATGGCTCTGGAGTCAATGCAGGGGAAGCGGGCCTCATCTCGAGTTGATTTGGGGCCCATGGAGCTCCTTCGCGATGCTGGTGTGACCTCAGGGTCCCTCTCTACTTGTGACAGTGTTTTTGCGGACTGTCTCGACATCCATCAAGCAAGTCGAGGCTCCTGACATGTTTCAGGGGGCTCACGGAATTGCTCTGCATGCAGTGCAGGGGAATCGGGCCTCATCTCGCTTGGAGGGGGAAGTCTCATGGTTTTTCTCGAGTTGCGGCGGGGACCTGGGGTACATCTCGACTTACGGCGGGGATGGCCCTTCAACCCTCGTGTTTGTTCAACGAAGTCAGGACTCCTGTCGAGTTACGAGGGACACCTCAGGAGTCTCTTCGAGGCTTGGCAGGGCAAAAGGGACGCTTCTCGAGGTGAGTCGGGAGACCCAGGGTCCCTTTCCAGTAGCCACAGGGATACTGGGATTCCTGTCAATGTTCAAGAGGAGTCAGGCTCCGTCAAATTTTGAAGCAGTGAGCTCTGCGTGCCTCTCGAGGTGTCAGAGGCATGTGAGGCATTCCGTCGAAAGGAGTCGGGGACCTAGGGCTTTCTCTAGGGACTCCACAGGTGGTGCAGACATCCCTTCACCTTGTGAGATGAAAGACTAGACTGTATTCAAGCCACTGCAAGGAAACCCGGCCTCCTTTCGAGTCAGGGCTTCTCGGTGTATATGCCCATTGAGGCAGCAATCTCAGGGTCCCTCCCTCATACCTATTGCTGAGAGAAGCCTCCTCTTGAGGGGCTTGTGGAAAGGTGGCCTACGTCTTGAGTCTAAGCCAGGGAATCAGCTCTCATCTCGAGGCAATTTGGGGTACACGGAGCAGTCCTCGAGTTGCTCTGCTGAACTTGGTACTCCTCTAGACTTGGCCCGTTGTTCTCGGGGAACCTCTGGAGTTGCCTAAAGGGAGTCAAGCCTCAGGTCGTGTTTGATGGGGAACGGGGGATGGCTCTGGAGTCAATGCAGGGGAAGCGGGCCTCATCTCGAGTTGATTTGGGGCCCATGGAGCTCCTTCGCGATGCTGGTGTGACCTCAGGGTCCCTCTCTACTTGTGACAGTGTTTTTGCGGACTGTCTCGACATCCATCAAGCAAGTCGAGGCTCCTGACATGTTTCAGGGGGCTCACGGAATTGCTCTGCATGCAGTGCAGGGGAATCGGGCCTCATCTCGCTTGGAGGGGGAAGTCTCATGGTTTTTCTCGAGTTGCGGCGGGGACCTGGGGTACATTCTCGACTTACGGCGGGGATGGCCCTTCAACCCTCGTGTTAGTGTGAACGAAGTCAGGACATCCGACGGAGTTACGAGGGACAACCTCAGGAGCCTCTTCGAGGCTTTGGCAGGGCAAAAGGGAAACGCTTCACGGAAGGTGAGTCGTGAGACACAGGGTCCCCTTTCCAGTAGTCCACAGGGATACTGGAATCCCAGTCCAATGTTTCAAGAGGCAGTCAGGATCCTTCAAATTTAGCGAAGCAGTGAGCTCTCTGCGTGTCCTCTCGAGTGTGTCAGAGGCATGTGAGGCATTCCGTCGAAAGGACTCCTCGTAAGAGTTCGGACCCTAGGGCTTTCTCTAGGGACTTCCACAGGTAGTGCAGACATCCCTTCAGCTTGTGAGATGAAAAAAGGACGATACTGTATTCCAAGCCACTGCAGGAAAACCCTGCCAACCTTTCGAGTCAGGGCTTCTCGGTGTATATGCCCATTGAGTGCAGCAATCTCAGGGTCCCCTCTCTCATACCTATTGCTGAGAGAAGCCTCCTCTTTGAGGGCTCTGTCGAAAAGGTGCCTACGTCTTGAGTCACTAAGCCAGGGAGTCGGCTCTCATCCTCAGAGACAATTTGGCGTACAACGGAGCAGTCCTCGAGATGGTCTGCTGAACTTGGTAATCCCTCTCAGGACTTGGCCCGTATTGTTCTCTTGGGGAACCTCTGGATTTGCCTACGGGGAGTCAAGCCTCACGTCGTGTTGTTGAACATAGGGAACGGAGGGATGGCTCATGGATTACAATGCAGGGGAAGCGGGGCCTCATCTCGAATTGATTTTGGGGCCCATTGGTAAGCTCCTATCGCGTGCGGGTGTGACCTCAGGGTCCCTCTCGCTACTTGTGTCTGTGTTTTTGCGGACTGTCTCGACATCCATCAAGCAAGTCGAGGCTCCCTGACATCTCCGTTTCAGGGGTGCTCACGGAATTGCTCTGCATTGCAGTGCAGGGGAATCGGGCCTCATCTCGCTTGGAGGGGGAAGTCTCATGGTTTTTCTCGAGTTGCGGCGGGTACCTGGGGTACATTCTCGACTTACGGCGGGGGATGGCCCTTCAACCCTCGTGTTGGTTCAACGAAGTCAGGACTCCCTGTCGAGTTACGAGGGACACCTCAGGGGGAGTCTCTTCGAGGCTTGGCTGGCAAAAGGTAACGCTTCTCGAGGTGAGTCGGGAAGACAACCCAGGGTCCCTTTCCAGTAGCCTACAGGATACTGGGATTCCTGTCAATGTTCAACGAGGAGTCAGGGGCTCCGTCCCCCCCCCCCAAATTTTGAAGCAGTGAGCTCTGCGTGCCTCTCGCGGTGTCAGAGGCATGGAGGCATTCCGTCGAAAGGAAGGTTCGGGGGACCTAGGGCTTTCTCTAGGGACTCCACAGGTGGTGCAGATATCCCTGTTCACCTTGTGATATGAAAGGACTAGACTGTAATTCAAGCCACTGCAAGGAAAGACCGGCCTCCTTTCGAGTCAGGGCTTCTCGGTGTATATGCCATTGAGGCAGCAATCTCAGGGTCCTCCCTCATACATTAATTGCACTGGTCTGAGAAGCCTCAGCTCTCTGAGGGGCTTGTGGAATGGTGGCCTTACGTCATTGAGTCCTATTGCCAGGGAATCAGCATCTCATCTCCGAGGCAATTTGGGGTACACGGAGCAGTCCTCGAGTTGCTCTGCTGAACTTTGGTACTCTGTCTAGACTTGGCCCGTTGTTCTCGGGGAACCGCTGCGTGGTGCCGTTAAGGTAGGGGCTATGCCGCTGGGCGGGGGTTGATGGGGTTCTGGGGAAGGGCGCTGAGTGGCAAGGGCAGGGGAAAGCGTGCGCTCATCTCGAGTTGGAATTTGGGGCCCATGGTGCGCCGTCGCAATGAGGGGGGGTACAGCTGGGGTCCAGCGCGTCTGGGGGTACATGGGGGGGGGCGGATCGGGGCGCTCGTACATGCCATGCATGCTTGGCCCGCTGGGGCGTCCCTGACTTGGGGTCTGGGGGTCGCTAGGGACATGGCTCGGCAGGCAGGGGCTGGGGTTTCGGGCAGCAGGTCGCGCTTGGGAGTGGGGACAGTTCTCATTGTTTTTTCTCGAGTTCTGCGGAGGGGACCTGGGGTACATTCTCGTCTTTCGGCGGGGATGGCCACTTCTCAACCCTAGTGTTGGGTTCAACGATGATCAAGGACTCCTGTCGAGTGTTACGTGGGACACCTCATTGAGTTACTCCTTCGAGGCATGGCAAGGGCAAACAAGGAACGCTTCTTCGAGGTTGAGTCTGGGAGACCCTAGGGTCACGTTCCATGAATCCTCTGGGATGTCTGGGATTCCTGTTCAATGTTCAAGAGGACGTCCAGGCTACGACAAGAAAATTTTGATGCAGTGTGCTCTGCGTGCTTTCCTCGAGGTGGTCAGAGGCATGTGAGGCATTCCGTCGGAAAGGAATTATGGTTGTTCGGGGGCCTAGGAGGCTTCTTCTGCCCTATGGACTCCATAGGGGGGTGCAGTCAGCCCTGCAGCTTGGGAGATGAAAGCACTAACACCTGTTTTCAAAGCCACTGCAAGGAAAAAGCCTGGCATTCCTGGCTGGATGATCAGGGCCCCTTTCTTCGGTTGCACAATGTAGCACCATTCAGATAAGACAAGCCCTCAAGGGTTCCCATCCATAATACCTAATGAGCTGCATGAGAGAAGCCTCCTCTTAGGATGGAACTAGTGGAAACATGGCCTACGTCTTGAGTCCTAAGCCAGCGGAACCAGCTCTCATCATCAGAGGCAAACTTGGGACACGAGCAGTCCTCGAGTTGCTCTGCTGAACTTGGTACTCCTCTAGACTTGGCCCGTTGTTCTCGGGGAACCTCTGGAGTTGCCTAAAGGGAGTCAAGCCTCAGGTCGTGTTTGATGGGAACGGGGGATGGCTCTGGAGTCAATGCAGGGGAAGCGGCCTCATCTCGAGTTGATTTGGGGCCCATGGAGCTCCTTCGCGATGCTGGTGTGACCTCAGGGTCCCTCTCTACTTGTGACAGTGTTTTTGCGGACTGTCTCGACATCCATCAAGCAAGTCGAGGCTCCTGACATGTTTCAGGGGGCTCACGGAATTGCTCTGCATGCAGTGCAGGGGAATCGGGCTCATCTCGCTTGGAGGGGGAAGTCTCATGGTTTTTCTCGAGTTGCGGCGGGGACCTGGGGTACATTCTCGACTTACGGCGGGGATGGCCCTTCAACCCTCGTGTTTGTTCAACGAAGTCAGGACTCCTGTCGAGTTACGAGGGACACCTCAGGAGTCTCTTCGAGGCTTGGCAGGGCAAAAGGACGCTTCTCGAGGTGAGTCGGGAGACCCAGGGTCCCTTTCCAGTAGCCACAGGGATACTGGGATTCCTGTCAATGTTCAAGAGGAGTCAGGCTCCGTCAAATTTTGAAGCAGTGAGCTCTGCGTGCCTCTCGAGGTGTCAGAGGCATGTGAGGCATTCCGTCGAAAGGAGTCGGGGACCTAGGGCTTTCTCTAGGGACTCCACAGGTGGTGCAGACATCCCTCACCTTGTGAGATGAAAGACTAGACTGTATTCAAGCCACTGCAAGGAAAGCCGGCCTCCTTTCGAGTCAGGGCTTCTCGGTGTATATGCCCATTGAGGCAGCAATCTCAGGGTCCCTCCCTCATACCTATTGCTGAGAGAAGCCTCCTCTTGAGGGGCTTGTGGAAAGGTGGCCTACGTCTTGAGTCTAAGCCAGGGAATCAGCTCTCATCTCGAGGCAATTTGGGGTACACGGAGCAGTCCTCGAGTTGCTCTGCTGAACTTGGTACTCCTCTAGACTTGGCCCGTTGTTCTCGGGGAACCTCTGGAGTTGCCTAAAGGGAGTCAAGCCTCAGGTCGTGTTTGATGGGGAACGGGGGATGGCTCTGGAGTCAATGCAGGGGAAGCGGGCCTCATCTCGAGTTGATTTGGGGCCCATGGAGCTCCTTCGCGATGCTGGTGTGACCTCAGGGTCCCTCTCTACTTGTGACAGTGTTTTTGCGGACTGTCTCGACATCCATCAAGCAAGTCGAGGCTCCTGACATGTTTCAGGGGCTCACGGAATTGCTCTGCATGCAGTGCAGGGGAATCGGGCCTCATCTCGCTTGGAGGGGGAAGTCTCATGGTTTTTCTCGAGTTGCGGCGGGGACCTGGGGTACATTCTCGACTTACGGCGGGGATGGCCCTTCAACCCTCGTGTTTGTTCAACGAAGTCAGGACTCCTGTCGAGTTACGAGGGACACCTCAGGAGTCTCTTCGAGGCTTGGCAGGGCAAAAGGGACGCTTCTCGAGGTGAGTCGGGAGACCCAGGGTCCCTTTCCAGTAGCCACAGGGATACTGGGATTCCTGTCAATGTTCAAGAGGAGTCAGGCTCCGTCAAATTTTGAAGCAGTGAGCTCTGCGTGCCTCTCGAGTGTCAGAGGCATGTGAGGCATTCCGTCGAAAGGAGTCGGGGACCTAGGGCTTTCTCTAGGGACTCCACAGGTGGTGCAGACATCCCTTCACCTTGTGAGATGAAAGACTAGACTGTATTCAAGCCACTGCAAGGAAACCCGGCCTCCTTTCGAGTCAGGGCTTCTCGGTGTATATGCCCATTGAGGCAGCAATCTCAGGGTCCCTCCCTCATACCTATTGCTGAGAGAAGCCTCCTCTTGAGGGGCTTGTGGAAAGGTGGCCTACGTCTTGAGTCTAAGCCAGGGAATCAGCTCTCATCTCGAGGCAATTTGGGGTACACGGAGCAGTCCTCGAGTTGCTCTGCTGAACTTGGTACTCCTCTAGACTTGGCCCGTTGTTTCTCGGGGAACCTCTGGAGTTGCCTAAAGGGAGTCAAGCCTCAGGTCGTGTTTGATGGGGAACGGGGGATGGCTCTGGAGTCAATGCAGGGGAAGCGGGCCTCATCTCGAGTTGATTTGGGGCCCATGGAGCTCCTTCGCGATGCTGGTGTGACCTCAGGGTCCCTCTCTACTTGTGACAGTGTTTTTGCGGACTGTCTCGACATCCATCAAGCAAGTCGAGGCTCCTGACATGTTTCAGGGGGCTCACGGAATTGCTCTGCATGCAGTGCAGGGGAATCGGGCCTCATCTCGCTTGGAGGGGGAAGTCTCATGGTTTTTCGAGTTGCGGCGGGGACCTGGGGTACATTCTCGACTTACGGCGGGGATGGCCTTCAACCCTCGTGTTTGTTCAACGAAGTCAGGACTCCTGTCGAGTTACGAGGGACACCTCAGGAGTCTCTTCGAGGCTTGGCAGGGCAAAAGGGACGCTTCTCGAGGTGAGTCGGGAGACCCAGGGTCCCTTTCCAGTAGCCACAGGGATACTGGGATTCCTGTCAATGTTCAAGAGGAGTCAGGCTCCGTCAAATTTTGAAGCAGTGAGCTCTGCGTGCCTCTCGAGGTGTCAGAGGCATGTGAGGCATTCCGTCGAAAGGAGTCGGGGACCTAGGGCTTTCTCTAGGGACTCCACAGGTGGTGCAGACATCCCTTCACCTTGTGAGATGAAAGACTAGACTGTATTCAAGCCACTGCAAGGAAACCCGGCCTCCTTTCGAGTCAGGGCTTCTCGGTGTATATGCCCATTGAGGCAGCAATCTCAGGGTCCCTCCCTCATACCTATTGCTGAGAGAAGCCTCCTCTTGAGGGGCTTGTGGAAAGGTGGCCTACGTCTTGAGTCTAAGCCAGGGATCAGCTCTCATCTCGAGGCAATTTGGGGTACACGGAGCAGTCCTCGAGTTGCTCTGCTGAACTTGGTACTCCTCTAGACTTGGCCCGTTGTTCTCGGGGAACCTCTGGAGTTGCCTAAAGGAGTCAAGCCTCAGGTCGTGTTTGATGGGGAACGGGGGATGGCTCTGGAGTCAATGCAGGGGAAGCGGGCCTCATCTCGAGTTGATTTGGGGCCCATGGAGCTCCTTCGCGATGCTGGTGTGACCTCAGGGTCCCTCTCTACTTGTGACAGTGTTTTTGCGGACTGTCTCGACATCCATCAAGCAAGTCGAGGCTCCTGACATGTTTCAGGGGGCTCACGGAATTGCTCTGCATGCAGTACAGGGGAATCGGGCCTCATCTCGCTTGGAGGGGGAAGTCTCATGGTTTTTCTCGAGTTGCGGCGGGGACCTGGGGTACATTCTCGACTTACGGCGGGGATGGCCCTTCAACCCTCGTGTTTGTTCAACGAAGTCAGGACTCCTGTCGAGTTACGAGGGACACCTCAGGAGTCTCTTCGAGGCTTGGCAGGGCAAAAGGACGCTTCTCGAGGTGAGTCGGGAGACCCAGGGTCCCTTTCCAGTAGCCACAGGGATACTGGGATTCCTGTCAATGTTCAAGAGGAGTCAGGCTCCGTCAAATTTTGAAGCAGTGAGCTCTGCGTGCCTCTCGAGGTGTCAGAGGCATGTGAGGCATTCCGTCGAAAGGAGTCGGGGACCTAGGGCTTTCTCTAGGGACTCCACAGGTGGTGCAGACATCCCTTCACCTTGTGAGATGAAAGACTAGACTGTATTCAAGCCACTGCAAGGAAACCCGGCCTCCTTTCGAGTCAGGGCTTCTCGGTGTATATGCCCATTGAGGCAGCAATCTCAGGGTCCCTCCCTCATACCTATTGCTGAGAGAAGCCTCCTCTTGAGGGGCTTGTGGAAAGGTGGCCTACGTCTTGAGTCTAAGCCAGGGAATCAGCTCTCATCTCGAGGCAATTTGGGGTACACGGAGCAGTCCTCGAGTTGCTCTGCTGAACTTGGTACTCCTCTAGACTTGGCCCGTTGTTCTCGGGGAACCTCTGGAGTTGCCTAAAGGGAGTCAAGCCTCAGGTCGTGTTTGATGGGGAACGGGGGATGGCTCTGGAGTCAATGCAGGGGAAGCGGGCCTCATCTCGAGTTGATTTGGGGCCCATGGAGCTCCTTCGCGATGCTGGTGTGACCTCAGGGTCCCTCTCTACTTGTGACAGTGTTTTTGCGGACTGTCTCGACATCCATCAAGCAAGTCGAGGCTCCTGACATGTTTCAGGGGGCTCACGGAATTGCTCTGCATGCAGTGCAGGGGAATCGGGCCTCATCTCGCTTGGAGGGGGAAGTCTCATGGTTTTTCTCGAGTTGCGGCGGGGGACCTGGGGTACATTCTCGACTTACGGCGGGGATGGCCCTTCAACCCTCGTGTTTGTTCAACGAAGTCAGGACTCCTGTCGAGTTACGAGGGACACCTCAGGAGTCTCTTCGAGGCTTGGCAGGGCAAAAGGGACGCTTCTCGAGGTGAGTCGGGAGACCCAGGGTCCCTTTCCAGTAGCCACAGGGATACTGGGATTCCTGTCAATGTTCAAGAGGAGTCAGGCTCCGTCAAATTTTGAAGCAGTGAGCTCTGCGTGCCTCTCGAGGTGTCAGAGGCATGTGAGGCATTCCGTCGAAAGGAGTCGGGGACCTAGGGCTTTCTCTAGGGACTCCACAGGTGGTGCAGACATCCCTTCAGCTTGTGAGATGAAAGACTAGACTGTATTCAAGCCACTGCAAGGAAACCCGGCCTCCTTTCGAGTCAGGGCTTCTCGGTGTATATGCCCATTGAGGCAGCAATCTCAGGGTCCCTCCCTCATACCTATTGCTGAGAGAAGCCTCCTCTTGAGGGCTTGTGGAAAGGTGGCCTACGTCTTGAGTCTAAGCCAGGGAATCAGCTCTCATCTCGAGGCAATTTGGGGTACACGGAGCAGTCCTCGAGTTGCTCTGCTGAACTTGGTACTCCTCTAGACTTGGCCCGTTGTTCTCGGGGAACCTCTGGAGTTGCCTAAAGGGAGTCAAGCCTCAGGTCGTGTTTGATGGGGAACGGGGGATGGCTCTGGAGTCAATGCAGGGGAAGCGGGCCTCATCTCGAGTTGATTTGGGGCCCATGGGAGCTCCTTCGCGATGCTGGTGTGACCTCAGGGTCCCTCTCTACTTGTGACAGTGTTTTTGCGGACTGTCTCGACATCCATCAAGCAAGTCGAGGCTCCTGACATGTTTCAGGGGGCTCACGGAATTGCTCTGCATGCAGTGCAGGGAATCGGGCCTCATCTCGCTTGGAGGGGGAAGTCTCATGGTTTTTCTCGAGTTGCGGCGGGGACCTGGGGTACATTCTCGACTTACGGCGGGGATGGCCCTTCAACCCTCGTGTTTGTTCAACGAAGTCAGGACTCCTGTCGAGTTACGAGGGACACCTCAGGAGTCTCTTCGAGGCTTGGCAGGGCAAAAGGGAACGCTTCTCGAGGTGAGTCGGGAGACCCAGGGTCCCTTTCCAGTAGCCACAGGGGGATACTGGGATTCCTGTCAATGTTCAAGAGGAGTCAGGCTCCGTCAAATTTTGAAGCAGTGAGCTCTGCGTGCCTCTCGAGGTGTCAGAGGCATGTGAGGCATTCCGTCGAAAGGAGTCGGGGACCTAGGGCTTTCTCTAGGGACTCCACAGGTGGTGCAGACATCCCTTCACCTTGTGAGATGAAAGACTAGACTGTATTCAAGCCACTGCAAGGAAACCCGGCCTCCTTTCGAGTCAGGGCTTCTCGGTGTATATGCCCATTGAGGCAGCAATCTCAGGGTCCCTCCCTCATACCTATTGCTGAGAGAAGCCTCCTCTTGAGGGGCTTGTGGAAAGGTGGCCTACGTCTTGAGTCTAAGCCAGGGAATCAGCTCTCATCTCGAGGCAATTTGGGGTACACCGAGCAGTCCTCAGTTTGCTCTGCTGAACTTGGTACTCCTCTAGACTTGGCCCGTTGTTCTCGGGGAACCTCTGGAGTTGCCTAAAGGGAGTCAAGCCTCAGGTCGTGTTTGATGGGGAACGGGGGATGGCTCTGGAGTCAATGCAGGGAAGCGGGCCTCATCTCGAGTTGATTTGGGGCCCATGGAGCTCCTTCGCGATGCTGGTGTGACCTCAGGGTCCCTCTCTACTTGTGACAGTGTTTTTGCGGACTGTCTCGACATCCATCAAGCAAGTCGAGGCTCCTGACATGTTTCAGGGGGCTCACGGAATTGCTCTGCATGCAGTGCAGGGGAATCGGGCCTCATCTCGCTTGGAGGGGGAAGTCTCATGGTTTTTCTCGAGTTGCGGCGGGGACCTGGGGTACATTCTCGACTTACGGCGGGGATGGCCCTTCAACCCTCGTGTTTGTTCAACGAAGTCAGGACTCCTGTCGAGTTACGAGGGACACCTCAGGAGTCTCTTCGAGGCTTGGCAGGGCAAAAGGGACGCTTCTCGAGGTGAGTCGGGAGACCCAGGGTCCCTTTCCAGTAGCCACAGGGATACTGGGATTCCTGTCAATGTTCAAGAGGAGTCAGAGCTCTCACGTCATGATTTTGAAGCATGAGCTTCTGCTGCCTCTCGAGTGATCCGACATGGCATATGATCATATCCGGCGAAAGGATCGCGTTCTCGACACTAGGAGCTTAAGTCTCTCGAGGTACACTGTCCAACATGTGGTGCAGACATCCCTCATGACTTTGTGAGTATGTCAAAGAGATAGACTGAAAATTGCTAAGCCTTACTGCAAGGTGATCGCCACGTGTCACCTCGCTTTCGAGTCAAGGAAGTGCCTCCCTCTCGGTGTATATGACCCACCTTCGACGGCAAGCACATTTCAGGGGTCTCCATACATCTTTGATATCACTTATTGTTGCGCTGAGCATGATAGAGCGCATGCCCATCCTATCTGTTTTGGATGGGTGTCGTTGCTCGGATTACAAGGTGGCCTAGTTTTTTTCGTCTTTTGTCTCATTTCTCAAGCTTGGGAGTAAGCGTCAGATTCATCTTCGACCCCCCCCCCCCCCCCCCCCCCCGAGGCTATTTCTATTTGGAGTTACACGGAGGCAGTTCCTACCGATGACGTTTGCTCCCCTCCTGCTTGAAACTTAGGGTTATCGTCCTCTAGAACTTGGCGCCGATTGTTCTACAGCTGGTCCTATACAGTGAAAGGCCCTGAGTACTAGGAACCATCTGGAGTTGCCCTCAAGCATGGAAGGGAGTTCATAGCACGTCCATACGATTCGTCGCTCTTCGCCATTGGTAATCGGACGGCACGGCTATAGGAAGTCATATGCCACCGGAGAGCGGGCATCATCTCGAGTCTTGATTTTGACGCCATCCATGTGATAGAAGCTCGCTATTCGCGATGATCGCGGTGCTGTCCTCTCAGTAGTCCCTCTCCTTGTCACTATGTGACATTGAAGACGCTGTTTTTGCGGAATCACGGGATCTTTCGAACATCCTCTCAATAATAGTCGAGGCTCCTGACCAAGTTTCAGGGGGGCATCTTACATGAATGAATGTGCAAACTTGCATGACTGTGCAGGGTAAACAGTAACCGGGAATACCATCATACATTCGATTGGTCGGCGGTAGTCGGTCACTGGTTCTTTACTCGGAGTCTGAGCGAGCAGGGTTCATGGGGTACCATTCTACGAAATTTCAGCGGGGTTGGAAATTTAACACTCAGTGTTTTTTCAACGAAGTAACGGTATCCTGTAACGAGTTATACGTAGGGGACACCCTTAAGTCGAGTCTATTCCGAGGCTTAGGCTAGCGGCACCAAATAAAGGGACGCATCTGCCGGAGAGTTGGTCCGGACGAAGTCCAGGGTCCCTTTCCAGTAGACACAGGGATCTGGGCAATAGCATTCAAGAATATAGAAATTCACGTCCAATTGATCCCATGTATGGGAGTCTGGCTTCAAGTACTCTCAAGTTTTGAAGCAGTGAGCTCTGCGTGCCTCTCGAGGTGTCAGAGGCATGTGAGGCATTCCGTCGAAAGGAGTCGGGGACCTAGGGCTTTCTCTAGGGACTCCACAGGTGGTGCAGACATCCCTTCACCTTGTGAGATGAAAGACTAGACTGTATTCAAGCCACTGCAAGGAAACCCGGCCTCCTTTCGAGTCAGGGCTTCTCGGTGTATATGCCCATTGAGGCAGCAATCTCAGGGTCCCTCCCTCATACCTATTGCTGAGAGAAGCCTCCTCTTGAGGGGCTTGTGGAAAGGTGGCCTACGTCTTGAGTCTAAGCCAGGGAATCAGCTCTCATCTCGAGGCAATTTGGGGTACACGGAGCAGTCCTCGAGTTGCTCTGCTGAACTTGGTACTCCTCTAGACTTGGCCCGTTGTTCTCGGGGAACCTCTGGAGTTGCCTAAAGGGAGTCAAGCCTCAGGTCGTGTTTGATGGGGAACGGGGGATGGCTCTGGAGTCAATGCAGGGGACACAAAGCGGGGCATAAATCCTGTGTTGATTTGGGCCACTTGAAGCTATCCCTTCGCGTCTGATGGTTGTGAACTTAGGGTCCCCTCTCAATTGTAACAGTGTTTTTTGCGTGAATGTTACGTCATCCACTAAACGCAAGTCGGGCTCCTGTATTGTGTCTGGGGCCGCTATCGGAAAGTGAGAGGCTTGAAAGTGGCCTCGAGCGGGTTCTCAGGAACCGATGGGAGCACACGAGAAGGGGGGTGGTACTGGTTGTGAAGATGGGGTGGTCTCCAGGCCCCTGCCGCCGGTGGACCTGCCGGATGGTTATTTATACTCTCCGACTTTAGGACGGGGTGGCCCTTCTAGCTATCGGGTTTGTTCAACGATCGTCAGGCAGTCATGTCGAGTTTCGTGATGACACTCAGGAGTCAAGCCTAGTGGCTTGGTTGGGCTATATTTGGGAAGTGTCTCGTCGCGTGAGTCGGCCGAGTACCAGCGGTCCCTTTCCTGTTGCCTGCAATTGATACTGGGCAATTCCTCGTCATTGTCTCACGAGTGAAGTGTCAGGGCCTACCGTTCCTCCACATTTTTGTAACAGCCAGGAGCACGAAAACTCGCTCGCGTTGACTCTCTAGCTGTCAGAGGCATTGTGGAGCCTAATTACACGTTCGATAAAGGCATGGTCGGGCAGACCCTAGGGCATTTCTATCAGGGACTACACAGGTGGTGCTACAGACATGCCACTTCACCCTTAGTGAGCAATGGAAAAGACCGCGAGTGTTTTCCAAGCAAACTGCAAGTGGAACAACCTCAGGCCATCCTTTCGAGGCAGGGTAATTCTCAGGTGTATTATATCGCCAATTGTTTCCGCTGCAGCAATATACTATGGAGTCCCTCACTACTCAATACATTTTGCTACACAACTGAGGAGAAAGCCTCATCTTAGCACGTCTGGGTCTCATATGTGCGCAGACAAGGTGGCCATTAACGACTCATTGACGATCTAAGGCCAGGAACATCCATCTCTCTGTCATCGAAATGGCCCACAACTTTTGGCCCGGGTAGGACGAAGTACCATCGGTGCAGTCCTCAGAGCTTGTGACCCTTGTGCCATCGAAACTTCCGGTACTCGTCTAGACCTTGGCACGTTGTTCTCCCGGCCGTACACTCTCGCGAGGTTGCCTTTAAATGGGAGGTTCAGAAGCATCAAGGACGTGTTTGCATTGCGGGACTCTGGCGGGTCAAAGGGGATTTGTGATATATAAAAAAAAAGAACTAGATAAATAAACATAATGGGGGAGGCTTGCTGAGTCAATGCATGGGCGCACAGTGCGCGGGAAACTCAGTCAGCTTGAGTTGTATCTTTGGGAACCCATGGTACTAGGCTATATCCCATCCCTGTCCGATCTTGAACCCTGTGTGTGACCTCATGGGTCCACCTTCCCTTTACTAATGGAGTACAGTTTGGTTTTCGCCTGAACGAACTATAGATCGATTTTCATTCTAGCATAGGAAGATCTGAGGCTACCTGACATGTGTCGTCTGCCCCCCCCCCACCCCCCCCCCCCCCCCCCCCCCCCCCCCCCCCTTCCCCCTCCTCGCAATAGGTAGGGCTCAACGGAATCGGTTCTGGGAGCTGTTTTACAAAAATGCACAGAGGCACAGTCGGCGAAATAGGGGACTTCCAACGCGACTCTCCTTGCGAGAGTGTAGGCAGGGAAACACCCCAGTCTCATTGTTCTTTCTCTCGGAGTTGACAGGGCCCGGATGGACCTTGGGTTGAGGTACATATTTCGACTCTCACGGACAGTGGGGATGGTACACTTCAAACCCCCTCGTGTCTATGTTCAACGAACTAAAGCACGTCAGCGAGCCAGTCATGCTCAAGTTATCTCGAGTTACTGGAGTCGACCGCTCACGAAGGCTCTGCTTACGCGGCTTGCCAGCGAGCACATGGGAAGACCTTTCCTTGAGCGATGCAGGGCCGGAGACCCAAGCGGTACCTTATCGCAGTAGCCACAGGTCATAATGCGGAGTCCTAGTACCCAGTAGTTATCAAGGAGGCCTATGTTCTGCGCTCTTCTGTTCCAATTTTTGCAAAACGCTATTGTGAGATCTCTGCGTTGCTTTCGAATTGCCCGGATAGTTCAAGAGGCATAGTGGTGAGGCCATTCCGTCGAAATGGCAGATAATACCTTCGGGGAACCTGCCACCCCTGCCCACCCCCACCTACTAAAGGTGCCTTTCTCTAGGGGAGCTGCCACAAAGGTCTGAGGGCCAGCAGATTCCATCTCACCTTAGTAAGAGATGACGTTTGACTAGACCTGTGTATTCATGCCACTGCACAGGGATAAACCAGGACCTACATCTTCCGAGATCATGGGATTCATCTGGTGTATTAGAAATTAAAAATTCATATAAATTGGATGTGTTTATCCAATTAACCTGCGGCCGAGCTAAATCATCCTCGGAGGCGCTCAGATCTATACCTACGTGGCCAATACAGAAGGAGAAAGCTTTACTCTTGGGGGCATTGTGGACAGGATAGAAAAACCCCCCCCCCCCCCCCCCAACCTCACTAAAAACATCAACAATAAATAACAAAAAAAAAACCCCCCTGGACTACCGGTCTGATGTATCCCTAAGCCATGTCCGTAATCAGCCTGCTCATCTCAGAAGACAATTTGCCTGCCCGGTTCACGGATAGCAAAGTTCACTGCCACGTATGCCATTGCACTCTGCATGATACATTAGGCTACATCCGATCTAGTACGTGGCACGTGCGTTATGTTCATCCCGGGTTCACACGCCATGGAATCGTGGTGCCCTTAGAGTCAAGGGGAGGTCTCCTGCGTCTTACTACCACACGGGTAGTGTTTGGCATGACGGAGTCAACCTGAGCCGGATAGGAATCTGGAGTCCATATGCAGGGAGGAAAGAAGCGGCTGGCCTCATCTCGAGTTGATTCTGGGGCCCCATGGAGATCGTCCTTCGCGAATGCACTGTGTACCGATGACCTCTCAGGGGGGGGGGGGTTCCCTCTCTACTTGTGACAGTGTTTTTGCCGGACTGTCTCGACATCCATCAAGCAAGTCGAGGCGAGACTGCCACATGTTTCAGGGGCGCTCACAGCGAAAGAGTTGCTCTGCATGCAGTGCAGGGGAATCGGACGGAATTCCATCTCGCTTGGATGGGGTGAAGTCTCATGGTTTTTTCTCGAGAGCTGCGGCGGGGACCTGGGCCCGTACATTCTCGACTTACGGCGGAGGATGGCCCTTCAACCCTCGTGTTGGTTCAACGAAGTCAGGACTCCTGTCGAGTTACGAGGGGACACCTCAGGAGTCTCTTCGAGGCTTGGCAGGGCAAAAGGGACGCTTCTCGAGGTGAGTCGGGGAGACCCAGGGTCCCTTTCCAGTAGCCACAGGGATACTGGGATTCCTGTCAATGTTCAAGAGGAGTCAGGCGTCCGTCAAATTTTGAAGCAGTGAGCTCTGCGTGCCTCTCGAGGTGTCAGATGGCATGTGAGGCATTCCGTCGAAAGGAGTCGGGGACCTAGGGCTTTCTCTAGGGACTCCACAGGTGGTGCAGACATCCCTTCAGCTTGTGAGATGAAAGACTAGAACTCAAAAAAAAAAAAAAAAAAAAAAAAGTATTCAAGCCACTGCAAGGAAAGCCGGCCTCCTTTCGAGTCAGGGCTTCTCTGTGTATATGCCCATTGAGGCAGCAAAGCAATCTCAGGGTCCCCTCCCTCATTACACTATTGCTGTGAGAGAAAGAGGAGTAGCCTCCTCTTTTTTTGAGGGGCTTGTGGAAGAGGATATGGCCTACGTCTTGAGTCTAACGCCAGGAATCAGCTCTCTTAATCTTCGACGGCAATTTGGGGTACTTACAGGAGCAGTCCTCGAGTTGCCTCCTGCTGAACCTTGGTACTCCTATAAGACTTGGCCCCGTTGTTGTACGGAATGGGCAGGAAACCTATCTGGAGGGTCCTGCCTTAAAGGGAGTCCAAGCCGTACCAGGTTCGTGGTATCTAGATGGGGAATACGGAGGCCGGATGGAAACCTTCTTGAAGTCAATGCCAGGGGAAAGGAAAACAGGTCCTCATCGCTCGAGTTTTGAATTAATTGGGGCTCACATCGCGCCTGCTTCGAGCGCAGAATTGCTAGGTGCTTGATAACTCTCAGTGTCCCTCTCCTACTTTCGTGACAAAAAGTGTTTTGTTAGTCGGTCTGGCTTCAGCACAAATCCATCAAGCAAGTCGCAGACGCTAACCTGTCCATGTTTCAGGCGGGCTTCACGTGAATTTCCAACTGCATGCAGTCGCCAGGAGGGAAACGCCGGGCGCTTCGATCTCGCTAGCCATGGGGAAGTGTGTATGAGTTTTTCCTCGAGTGCGGCGGGGTCCTGGGGGTACATTCTCGACTTACGGCGGGGATGGACCTTCAAGACCCTGGTGTTGGTTCAACGAAGTCAGGACATCCTGTCGGTTACGAGGGGACAACTAGGAGTTCTTCCGAGGTTGGCAGGGCAACAAAAGGAACGCTTCTCGTGGTGAGTCGGGGACCCAGGGTCCTTTTCAAGTAGCCTACAGGGTACTGGGATCTCCTGTCATGTTCAAGAGGAGTTCAGGCTCGTCAAATTTTGAAGCAGTGAGCTCTGCGTGCCTCTCGAGGTGTCAGAGGATGGTGAGGACTTTCACGTCACGAAGGAGTCGGGGACCTAGGGCTTTCTCTAGGGACTCCACAGGTGGTGCAGACATCCCTTCACCTTGTGAGATGAAAGACTAGACTGTATTCAAGCCACTGCAAGGAAACCCGGCCTCCTTTCGAGTCAGGGCTTCTCGGTGTATATGCCCATTGAGGCAGCAATCTCAGGGTCCCTCCCTCATACCTATTGCTGAGAGAAGCCTCCTCTTGAGGGGCTTGTGGAAAGGTGGCCTACGTCTTGAGTCTAAGCCAGGGAATCAGCTCTCATCTCGAGGCAATTTGGGGTACACGGAGCAGTCCTCGAGTTGCTCTGCTGAACTTGGTACTCCTCTAGACTTGGCCCGTTGTTCTCGGGGAACCTCTGGAGTTGCCTAAAGGGAGTCAAGCCTCAGGTCGTGTTTGATGGGGAACGGGGGATGGCTCTGGAGTCAATGCAGGGGAAGCGGGCCTCATCTCGAGTTGATTTGGGGCCCATGGAGCTCCTTCGCGATGCTGGTGTGACCTCAGGGTCCCTCTCTACTTGTGACAGTGTTTTTGCGGACTGTCTCGACATCCATCAAGCAAGTCGAGGCTCCTGACATGTTTCAGGGGGCTCACGGAATTGCTCTGCATGCAGTGCAGGGGAATCGGGCCTCATCTCGCTTGGAGGGGGAAGTCTCATGGTTTTTCTCGAGTTGCGGCGGGGACCTGGGGTACATTCTCGACTTACGGCGGGGATGGCCCTTCAACCCTCGTGTTTGTTCAACGAAGTCAGGACTCCTGTCGAGTTACGAGGGACACCTCAGGAGTCTCTTCGAGGCTTGGCAGGGCAAAAGGGACGCTTCTCGAGGTGAGTCGGGAGACCCAGGGTCCCTTTCCAGTAGCCACAGGGATACTGGGATTCCTGTCAATGTTCAAGAGGAGTCAGGCTCCGTCAAATTTTGAAGCAGTGAGCTCTGCGTGCCTCTCTCGAGGTGTCAGAGGCATGTGAGGCATTCCGTCGAAAGGAGTCGGGGACCTAGGGCTTTCTCTAGGGACTCCACAGGTGGTGCAGACATCCCTTCACCTTGTGAGATGAAAGACTAGACTGTATTCAAGCCACTGCAAGGAAACCCGGCCTCCTTTCGAGTCAGGGCTTCTCGGTGTATATGCCCATTGAGGCAGCAATCTCAGGGTCCCTCCCTCATACCTATTGCTGAGAGAAGCTCCTCTTGAGGGGCTTGTGGAAAGGTGGCCTACGTCTTGAGTCTAAGCCAGGGAATCAGCTCTCATCTCGAGGCAATTTGGGGTACACGGAGCAGTCCTCGAGTTGCTCTGCTGAACTTGGTACTCCTCTAGACTTGGCCCGTTGTTCTCGGGGAACCTCTGGAGTTGCCTAAAGGGAGTCAAGCCTCAGGTCGTGTTTGATGGGGAACGGGGGATGGCTCTGGAGTCAATGCAGGGGAAGCGGGCCTCATCTCGAGTTGATTTGGGGCCATGGAGCTCCTTCGCGATGCTGGTGTGACCTCAGGGTCCCTCTCTACTTGTGACAGTGTTTTTGCGGACTGTCTCGACATCCATCAAGCAAGTCGAGGCTCCTGACATGTTTCAGGGGGCTCACGGAATTGCTCTGCATGCAGTGCAGGGGAATCGGGCCTCATCTCGCTTGGAGGGGGAAGTCTCATGGTTTTTCTCGAGTTGCGGCGGGGACCTGGGGTACATTCTCGACTTACGGCGGGGATGGCCCTTCAACCCTCGTGTTTGTTCAACGAAGTCAGGACTCCTGTCGAGTTACGAGGGACACCTCAGGAGTCTCTTCGAGGCTTGGCAGGGCAAAAGGGACGCTTCTCGAGGTGAGTCGGGAGACCCAGGGTCCCTTTCCAGTAGCCACAGGGATACTGGGATTCCTGTCAATGTTCAAGAGGAGTCAGGCTCCGTCAAATTTTGAAGCAGTGAGCTCTGCGTGCCTCTCGAGGTGTCAGAGGCATGTGAGGCATTCCGTCGAAAGGAGTCGGGGACCTAGGGCTTTCTCTAGGGACTCCACAGGTGGTGCAGACATCCCTTCACCTTGTGAGATGAAAGACTAGACTGTATTCAAGCCACTGCAAGGAAACCCGCCTCCCTCCTTTCGAGTCAGGGCTTCTCGGTGTATATGCCCATTGAGGCAGCAATCTCAGGGTCCCTCCCTCATACCTATTGCTGAGAGAAGCCTCCTCTTGAGGGGCTTGTGGAAAGGTGGCCTACGTCTTGAGTCTAAAGCCAGGGAATCAGCTCTCATCTCGAGGCAATTTGGGGTACACGGAGCAGTCCTCGAGTTGCTCTGCTGAACTTGGTACTCCTCTAGACTTGGCCCGTTGTTCTCGGGGAACCTCTGGAGTTGCCTAAAGGGAGTCAAGCCTCAGGTCGTGTTTGATGGGGAACGGGGGATGGCTCTGGAGTCAATGCAGGGGAAGCGGGCCTCATCTCGAGTTGATTTGGGGCCCATGGAGCTCCTTCGCGATGCTGGTGTGACCTCAGGGTCCCTCTCTACTTGTGACAGTGTTTTTGCGGACTGTCTCGACATCCATCAAGCAAGTCGAGGCTCCTGACATGTTTCAGGGGGCTCACGGAATTGCTCTGCATGCAGTGCAGGGGAATCGGGCCTCATCTCGCTTGGAGGGGGAAGTCTCATGGTTTTTCTCGAGTTGCGGCGGGGACCTGGGGTACATTCTCGACTTACGGCGGGGATGGCCCTTCAACCCTCGTGTTTGTTCAACGAAGTCAGGACTCCTGTCGAGTTACGAGGGACACCTCAGGAGTCTCTTCGAGGCTTGGCAGGGCAAAAGGGACGCTTCTCGAGGTGAGTCGGGAGACCCAGGGTCCCTTTCCAGTAGCCACAGGGATACTGGGATTCCTGTCAATGTTCAAGAGGAGTCAGGCTCCGTCAAATTTTGAAGCAGTGAGCTCTGCGTGCCTCTCGAGGTGTCAGAGGCATGTGAGGCATTCCGTCGAAAGGAGTCGGGACCTAGGGCTTTCTCTAGGGACTCCACAGGTGGTGCAGACATCCCTTCACCTTGTGAGATGAAAGACTAGACTGTATTCAAGCCACTGCAAGGAAACCCGCCTTCCTTTCGAGTCAGGGCTTCTCGGTGTATATGCCCATTGAGGCAGCAATCTCAGGGTCCCTCCCTCATACCTATTGCTGAGAGAAGCCTCCTCTTGAGGGGCTTGTGGAAAGGTGGCCTACGTCTTGAGTCTAAGCCAGGGAATCAGCTCTCATCTCGAGGCAATTTGGGGTACACGGAGCAGTCCTCGAGTTGCTCTGCTGAACTTGGTACTCCTCTAGACTTGGCCCGTTGTTCTCGGGGAACCTCTGGAGTTGCCTAAAGGGAGTCAAGCCTCAGGTCGTGTTTGATGGGGAACGGGGGATGGCTCTGGAGTCAATGCAGGGGAAGCGGGCCTCATCTCGAGTTGATTTGGGGCCCATGGAGCTCCTTCGCGATGCTGGTGTGACCTCAGGGTCCCTCTCTACTTGTGACAGTGTTTTTGCGGACTGTCTCGACATCCATCAAGCAAGTCGAGGCTCCTGACATGTTTCAGGGGGCTCACGGAATTGCTCTGCATGCAGTGCAGGGGAATCGGGCCTCATCTCGCTTGGAGGGGGAGTCTCATGGTTTTTCTCGAGTTGCGGCGGGGACCTGGGGTACATTCTCGACTTACGGCGGGGATGGCCCTTCAACCCTCGTGTTTGTTCAACGAAGTCAGGACTCCTGTCGAGTTACGAGGGACACCTCAGGAGTCTCTTCGAGGCTTGGCAGGGCAAAAGGGACGCTTCTCGAGGTGAGTCGGGAGACCCAGGGTCCCTTTCCAGTAGCCACAGGGATACTGGGATTCCTGTCAATGTTCAAGAGGAGTCAGGCTCCGTCAAATTTTGAAGCAGTGAGCTCTGCGTGCCTCTCGAGGTGTCAGAGGCATGTGAGGCATTCCGTCGAAAGGAGTCGGGGACCTAGGGCTTTCTCTAGGGGACTCCACAGGTGGTGCAGACATCCCTTCACCTTGTGAGATGAAAGACTAGACTGTATTCAAGCCACTGCAAGGAAACCCGGCCTCCTTTCGAGTCAGGGCTTCTCGGTGTATATGCCCATTGAGGCAGCAATCTCAGGGTCCCTCCCTCATACCTATTGCTGAGAGAAGCCTCCTCTTGAGGGGCTTGTGGAAAGGTGGCCTACGTCTTGAGTCTAAGCCAGGGAATCAGCTCTCATCTCGAGGCAATTTGGGGTACACGGAGCAGTCCTCGAGTTGCTCTGCTGAACTTGGTACTCCTCTAGACTTGGCCCGTTGTTCTCGGGGAACCTCTGGAGTTGCCTAAAGGGAGTCAAGCCTCAGGTCGTGTTTGATGGGGAACGGGGGATGGCTCTGGAGTCAATGCAGGGGAAGCGGGCCTCATCTCGAGTTGATTTGGGGCCCATGGAGCTCCTTCGCGATGCTGGTGTGACCTCAGGGTCCCTCTCTACTTGTGACAGTGTTTTTTGCGGACTGTCTCGACATCCATCAAGCAAGTCGAGGCTCCTGACATGTTTCAGGGGGCTCACGGAATTGCTCTGCATGCAGTGCAGGGGAATCGGGCCTCATCTCGCTTGGAGGGGGAAGTCTCATGGTTTTTCTCGAGTTGCGGCGGGGACCTGGGGTACATTCTCGACTTACGGCGGGGATGGCCCTTCAACCCTCGTGTTTGTTCAACGAAGTCAGGACTCCTGTCGAGTTACGAGGGACACCTCAGGAGTCTCTTCGAGGCTTGGCAGGGCAAAAGGGACGCTTCTCGAGGTGAGTCGGGAGACCCAGGGTCCCTTTCCAGTAGCCACAGGGATACTGGGATTCCTGTCAATGTTCAAGAGGAGTCAGGCTCCGTCAAATTTTGAAGCAGTGAGCTCTGCGTGCCTCTCGAGGTGTCAGAGGCATGTGAGGCATTCCGTCGAAAGGAGTCGGGGACCTAGGGCTTTCTCTAGGGACTCCACAGGTGGTGCAGACATCCCTTCACCTTGTGAGATGAAAGACTAGACTGTATTCAAGCCACTGCAAGGAAACCCGGCCTCCTTTCGAGTCAGGGCTTCTCGGTGTATATGCCCATTGAGGCAGCAATCTCAGGGTCCCTCCCTCATACCTATTGCTGAGAGAAGCCTCCTCTTGAGGGGCTTGTGGAAAGGTGGCCTACGTCTTGAGTCTAAGCCAGGGAATCAGCTCTCATCTCGAGGCAATTTGGGGTACACGGAGCAGTCCTCGAGTTGCTCTGCTGAACTTGGTACTCCTCTAGACTTGGCCCGTTGTTCTCGGGGAACCTCTGGAGTTGCCTAAAGGGAGTCAAGCCTCAGGTCGTGTTTGATGGGGAACGGGGGATGGCTCTGGAGTCAATGCAGGGGAAGCGGGCCTCATCTCGAGTTGATTTGGGGCCCATGGAGCTCCTTCGCGATGCTGGTGTGACCTCAGGGTCCCTCTCTACTTGTGACAGTGTTTTTGCGGACTGTCTCGACACCCATCATGCAAGTCGAGGCTCCTGACATGTTTCAGGGGGCTCACGGAATTGCTCTGCATGCAGTGCAGGGGAATCGGGCCTCATCTCGCTTGGAGGGGGAAGTCTCATGGTTTTTCTCGAGTTGCGGCGGGGACCTGGGGTACATTCTCGACTTACGGCGGGGATGGCCCTTCAACCCTCGTGTTTGTTCAACGAAGTCAGGACTCCTGTCGAGTTACGAGGGACACCTCAGGAGTCTCTTCGAGGCTTGGCAGGGCAAAAGGGACGCTTCTCGAGGTGAGTCGGGAGACCCAGGGTCCCTTTCCAGTAGCCACAGGGATACTGGGATTCCTGTCAATGTTCAAGAGGAGTCAGGCTCCGTCAAATTTTGAAGCAGTGAGCTCTGCGTGCCTCTCGAGGTGTCAGAGGCATGTGAGGCATTCCGTCGAAAGGAGTCGGGGACCTAGGGCTTTCTCTAGGGACTCCACAGGTGGTGCAGACATCCCTTCACCTTGTGAGATGAAAGACTAGACTGTATTCAAGCCACTGCAAGGAAACCGGCCTCCTTTCGAGTCAGGGCTTCTCGGTGTATATGCCCATTGAGGCAGCAATCTCAGGGTCCCTCCCTCATACCTATTGCTGAGAGAAGCCTCCTCTTGAGGGGCTTGTGGAAAGGTGGCCTACGTCTTGAGTCTAAGCCAGGGAATCAGCTCTCATCTCGAGGCAATTTGGGGTACACGGAGCAGTCCTCGAGTTGCTCTGCTGAACTTGGTACTCCTCTAGACTTGGCCCGTTGTTCTCGGGGAACCTCTGGAGTTGCCTAAAGGGAGTCAAGCCTCAGGTCGTGTTTGATGGGGAACGGGGGATGGCTCTGGAGTCAATGCAGGGGAAGCGGGCCTCATCTCGAGTTGATTTGGGGCCCATGGAGCTCCTTCGCGATGCTGGTGTGACCTCAGGGTCCCTCTCTACTTGTGACAGTGTTTTTGCGGACTGTCTCGACATCCATCAAGCAAGTCGAGGCTCCTGACATGTTTCAGGGGGCTCACGGAATTGCTCTGCATGCAGTGCAGGGGAATCGGGCCTCATCTCGCTTGGAGGGGGAAGTCTCATGGTTTTTCTCGAGTTGCGGCGGGGACCTGGGGTACATTCTCGACTTACGGCGGGGATGGCCCTTCAACCCTCGTGTTTGTTCAACGAAGTCAGGACTCCTGTCGAGTTACGAGGGACACCTCAGGAGTCTCTTCGAGGCTTGGCAGGGCAAAAGGGACGCTTCTCGAGGTGAGTCGGGAGACCCAGGGTCCCTTTCCAGTAGCCACAGGGATACTGGGATTCCTGTCAATGTTCAAGAGGAGTCAGGCTCCGTCAAATTTTGAAGCAGTGAGCTCTGCGTGCCTCTCGAGGTGTCAGAGGCATGTGAGGCATTCCGTCGAAAGGAGTCGGGGACCTAGGGCTTTCTCTAGGGACTCCACAGGTGGTGCAGACATCCCTTCACCTTGTGAGATGAAAGACTAGACTGTATTCAAGCCACTGCAAGGAAACCCGGCCTCCTTTCGAGTCAGGGCTTCTCGGTGTATATGCCCATTGAGGCAGCAATCTCAGGGTCCCTCCCTCATACCTATTGCTGAGAGAAGCCTCCTCTTGAGGGGCTTGTGGAAAGGTGGCCTACGTCTTGAGTCTAAGCCAGGGAATCAGCTCTCATCTCGAGGCAATTTGGGGTACACGGAGCAGTCCTCGAGTTGCTCTGCTGAACTTGGTACTCCTCTAGACTTGGCCCGTTGTTCTCGGGGAACCTCTGGAGTTGCCTAAAGGGAGTCAAGCCTCAGGTCGTGTTTGATGGGGAACGGGGGGATGGCTCTGGAGTCAATGCAGGGGAAGCGGGCCTCATCTCGAGTTGATTTGGGGCCCATGGAGCTCCTTCGCGATGCTGGTGTGACCTCAGGGTCCCTCTCTACTTGTGACAGTGTTTTTGCGGACTGTCTCGACATCCATCAAGCAAGTCGAGGCTCCTGACATGTTTCAGGGGGGGGGCTCACGGAATTGCTCTGCATGCAGTGCAGGGGAATCGGGCCTCATCTCGCTTGGAGGGGGAAGTCTCATGGTTTTTTTCTCGAGTTGCGGCGGGGACCTGGGGTACATTCTCGACTTACGGCGGGGATGGCCCTTCAACCCTCGTGTCTTGTTGCAACACGGAAGTCAGGACTCAGTCGAGTTACGAGGGACTCCTAAGGAGTCATTCTCTTCGAGGATTGGCAGGGCAAAGGACGTTCTCGAGGTGAGTCGGGGAGGACGCAGGGTCCCTTTCAGTAGCCCAGGGATTCTGGGATTCCTGCGCAATGTTCGAGAAGAGAGTAAGACTCCGTCAAATTTGAAGCAGGTGAGCTCTGCGTGCCTCTCGGGGTGTCAGAGGGCATGTGAGGCATTCGGCGAAAGTGAGTCGGGGACTCGGGCTTCTTAGGGACTCCACAGGTGGTGCAGAATCCCTTCACCTTGTGAGATGAAAGACTAGACTGTATTCAAGCCACTGCAAGGATAACCCGGACCTCCTGTGTGTCGAGTAAGGGCTTATCGGGGTATAGTGCCAATTGGAGGTAGCTAATCTCAAGGGGCCCTCCATCTTACCCTATTGCTGATGGGAAGATAGCCTACCCCTCTTGCCACGCTGGGGCTACTGTGCGAACTGTTGCTCTACAAGTCTCTTGATGTCTAAGCACACGGGAGTCAACTACTCATCTCGTTTGGCAATTTGGGAGTACACGTGATGTACGTCATCGAGTTGCTCTGCTGAACTTGGTACTCGTCCTAGGAGACTAGACCCGTTTTTGTTCTCGGAGGAAACCATATTGGTGTTCGCCACTAATGGAAGTCTAGCGTCAGGTCGTGTTTGTTGGGGAACTGGGGATGCTCCTGGAGTCACTGCCAGGGGAATGCGGGCAATCATCTCGAGGTTGATTTGGGGCCCATTGCAGCTCCTTCGCAATGCTTGGTGGGAACCTAACGGGTCCCTATCTACTCTGCTTGGACACCGTGATTTTGCGGACCTGTCTCGACACCCATCAAGCCAAGTCGAGGCATCCTGACCATTTTTCAGGGGGCTCAAGGGATTTGTCTCTGCATGCAGCTGCAAGGGGAATCGTGGCCTCATCTCGCTTTGGAGTGGGACATTCTTCATGGTGTCTTTCTCGAGATGCGGCAGGGGACCCTGTGGGTACATTCACTCGACTTACGGCGGTGATGGCCCTTCCAAACACTCCGTGCTCCGCCCCCCCGCCCCCCTCTCACCCCACGCCATAGTTCCAGGGAGTCCTGTCAGAGTTACGAGGGAACACCTCAGGAGTCAATTAGAGGATTGGAAGGGCAAAAGGACGCTTCTCGAGGTGAGGCGCGCGCAGGGACCCACCGGGTTCCCCTTGCCAGTTGCCACAGGGTTACTGGGATTCCTGTCAATGTTCAAGAGGAGTCAGGGACTCCGCTCCAATTTTGAAGCAACGTGTGACTCTGCGTGTGCTTCTCGCACTCGGATGTCCAGGAGGCTCTCTATGTGAGGCCAATTACCGCGTCCGAAAGCGTAGTCGCGCGGCACCTAGGGCTTTTCTGTTTTAGGAGATCCTCCGCTGGTGGTCCTGAGACATCCCCTTCAGCTTGTGATGAGATGATACAGACTCTGATCTGCGTATTCAAGCCACTGCATAGGCGAAAAGCCTGGCCTCCTTTCGAGTCAGGGGCCTTCTCAGCGATGTATATGCCCATTGCAGGCAGCAATCTCAGGGTCCCTCCCTCATACCTATTGCTGAGAGAAGCCTCCTCTTGAGGGGCTTGTGGAAGGAAAAAGAAGATAGGCTTGATTGGGCTACGTCTTGAGTCTAAGCCAGGGAATCAGCTCTCATCTCGAGGCCAATTTGGGGTACACGGAGCAGTCCTCGAGTTGCTCTGTGCTGAACGTTAGGGTACTCCACTCTAGACTTGGCCCCGTTGTTCTCGGGGAACCTCTGGAGTTGCCTAAAGGGAGTCAAGCTTCTCAGGTCGTGTTTGGATGGGGAAGCCTACGGGGTGGATGGCCTCTGGAGTCAATGACAGGGGGAAGCGGGTCCTCCTTCTCGAGTTGATTTGGGGCCCATGGAGCTCCTTCGCGATGCTGGTGTGACCTCCAGGTCTCCCTTCTTTTTCCCATTCCCCTCTCCCTCCGCTCCACCCCTCTCTACTTGTGACAGTGTTTTTGCCAGGACTGTCTCGACATCCCATCAAGCAAGTCGAGGCTCCTGACATGTTTCAGGGGGGCTCACGGAATTGCTCTGCATTTGCAGTGCAGGGGGAATCGGGCCTCATCTCGCTTGGTGGAGGGGCTGAAGTCTCATGGTTTTTCTAGAGTTGCGTGGCCGGGGACCTGGCGGTACTATTCCTCGACTTACGGCGCGGGGGCAGGTATGGCCCTTCAACCCTCGTGTTTTTGTTCAACGAAGTCAGGACTCTCTGTCGAGTTACGAGGGAAGACACCTCAGGGAGTCTCTTCGCAGGCTTGGCAGGGCAAATGGGGACGCTTATCGAGGTGAGTCGGGGAGGACCAGGGTCCCTTTCCAGTAGCCACAGGCGATACTGGGATTTCCTGTCAATGTTCAAGGTGAGTCAGGCTCCGTCAAATTTTGAAGCAGTGAGCTCTTTCGTGCTCTCAGTGGTACCTGGTCGGTTGTCAGAGGCATGTTGAGGCATTCCGTCGAAAGGTCTTAGTCGGGACCTAGGGCTTTCTCTAGGGACTCCACAGGTGGTGCTGACATCCCTTCACTTGTGAGATGAAAGACTAGACTGTATTCAAGCCACTGCAAGGAAAAGACCCCGGCCTCCTTTCGAGTCAGGGCTTCTCGGTGTATATTGCCATTGAGGCAGCAATCTCAGTGTCCCTCCCTCATACCTATTGCTGAGAGAAGCCTCCTCTTGAGGGGCTTGTGGAAAGGTGGCCTACGTCTTGAGTCTAAGCCAGGGAATCAGCTCTCATCTCGAGGCAATTTGGGGTACACGGAGCAGTCCTCGAGTTGCTCTGCTGAACTTGGTACTCCTCTAGACTTGGCCCTGTTGTTCTCGGGGAACCTCTGGAGTTGCCTAAAGGGAGTCAAGCCTCAGGTCGTGTTTGATGGGGAACGGGGGATGGCTCTGGAGTCAATGCAGGGGAAGCGGGCCTCATCTCGAGTTTGATTTGGGGCCCATGGAGCTCCTTCGCGATGCTGGTGTGACTCAGGGTCCCTCTCTACTTGTGACAGTGTTTTTGCGGACTGTCTCGACATCCATCAAGCAAGTCGAGGCTCCTGACATGTTTCAGGGGCACACGGAATTGCTCTGCATGCAGTGCAGGGGAATCGGGCCTCATCTCGCTTGGAGGGGGAAGTCTCATGGTTTTCTCGAGTTGCGGCGGGGACCTGGGGTACATTCTCGACTTACGGCTGGGGATGGCCCTTCAACCCTCGTGTTTGTTCAACGAAGTCAGGACTCCTGTCGAGTTACGAGGGACACCTCAGGAGTCTCTTCGAGGCTTGGCAGGGCAAAAGGACGCTTCTCGAGGTGAGTCGGGAGACCCAGGGTCCCTTTCCAGTAGCCACAGGGATACTGGGATTCCTGTCAATGTTCAAGAGGAGTCAGGCTCCGTCAAATTTGAAGCAGTGAGCTCTGCGTGCCTCTCGAGGTGTCAGAGGCATGTGAGGCATTCCGTCGAAAGGAGTCGGGGACCTAGGGCTTTCTCTAGGGACTCCACAGGTGGTGCAGACATCCCTTCACCTTGTGAGATGAAAGACTAGACTGTATTCAAGCCACTGCAAGAAACCCGGCCTCCTTTCGAGTCAGGGCTTCTCGGTGTATATGCCCATTGAGGCAGCAATCTCTCAGGGTCCCTCCCTCATACCTATTGCTGAGAGAAGCCTCCTCTTGAGGGGCTTGTGGAAAGGTGGCCTACGTCTTGAGTCTAAGCCAGGGAATCAGCTCTCATCTCGAGGCAATTTGGGGTACACGGAGCAGTCCTCGAGTTGCTCTGCTGAACTTGGTACTCCTCTAGACTTGGCCCGTTGTTCCCGGGGAACCTCTGGAGTTGCCTAAAGGGAGTCAAGCCTCAGGTCGTGTTTGATGGGGAACGGGGGATGGCTCTGGAGTCAATGCAGGGGAAGCGGGCCTCATCTCGAGTTGATTTGGGGCCCATGGAGCTCCTTCGCGATGCTGGTGTGACCTCAGGGTCCCTCTCTACTTGTGACAGTGTTTTTGCGGACTGTCTCGACATCCATCAAGCAAGTCGAGGCTCCTGACATGTTTCAGGGGGGCTCACGGAATTGCTCTGCATGCAGTGCAGGGGAATCGGGCCTCATCTCGCTTGGAGGGGGAAGTCTCATGGTTTTTTCTCGAGTTGCGGCGGGGACCTGGGGTACATTCTCGACTTACGGCGGGGATGGCCCTTCAACCCTCGTGTTTGTTCAACGAAGTCAGGAGTCCTGTCGAGTTACGAGGGACACCTCTCAGGAGTCTCTTCGAGAGCTTGGCAGGGCAAAAGGGGTACGCTTCTCGAGGTGAGTCGGGAGACCCAGGGTCCCTTTCCAGTAGCCACAGGGATACTGGGATTCCTGTCAATGTTCAAGAGGAGTCAGGCTCCGTCAAAATTTTGAAGCAAGTGAGCTCTGCGTGCCTCTCGAGGTGTCAGAGGCATGTGAGGCATTCCGTCGAAAGGAGTCGGGGACCTAGGGCTTTCTCTAGGGGACTCCACAGGTGGTGCAGACATCCCTTCACCTTGTGAGATGAAAGACTAGACTGTATTCAAGCCACTGCAAGGAAACCGGCCTCCTTTCGAGTCAGGGCTTCTCGGTGTATAATGCCCATTGAGCCAGCAATCTCAGGGTCCCTCCCTCATACCTATTGCTGAGAGAAGCCTCCTCTTGAGGGGCTTGTGGAAAGGTGGCCTACGTCTTGAGTCTAAGCCAGAAAATCAGCTCTCATCTCGAGGCAATTTGGGGTACACGGAGCAGTCCTCGAGTTGCTCTGCTGAACTTGGTACTCCTCTAGACTTGGCCCGTTGTTCTCGGGGAACCTCTGGAGTTGCCTAAAGGGAGTCAAGCCTCAGGTCGTGTTTTGATGGGGAACGGGGATGGCTCTGGAGTCAATGCAGGGGAAGCGGGCCTCATCTCGAGTTGATTTGGGGCCCATGGAGCTCCTTTCGCGATGCTGGTGTGACCTCAGGGTCCCTCTCTACTTGTGACAGTGTTTTTGCGGACTGTCTCGACATCCATCAAGCAAGTCGAGGCTCCTGACATGTTTCAGGGGGCTCACGGAATTGCTCTGCATGCAGTGCAGGGGAATCGGGCCTCATCTCGCTTGGAGGGGGAAGTCTCATGGTTTTTCTCGAGTTGCGGCGGGGACCTGGGGTACATTCTCGACTTACGGCGGGGATGGCCCTTCAACCCTCGTGTTTGTTCAACGAAGTCAGGACTCCTGTCGAGTTACGAGGGACACCTCAGGAGTCTCTTCGAGGCTTGGCAGGGCAAAAGGGACGCTTCTCGAGGTGAGTTGGGAGACCCAGGGTCCCTTTCCAGTAGCCACAGGGATACTGGGATTCCTGTCAATGTTCAAGAGGAGTCAGGCTCCGTCAAATTTTGAAGCAGTGAGCTCTGCGTGCCTCTCGGGGTGTCAGAGGCATGTGAGGCATTCCGTCGAAAGGAGTCGGGGACCTAGGGCTTTCTCTAGGGACTCCACAGGTGGTGCAGACATCCCTTCACCTTGTGAGATGAAAGACTAGACTGTATTCAAGCCACTGCAAGGAAACCCGGCCTCCTTTCGAGTCAGGGCTTCTCGGTGTATATGCCCATTGAGGCAGCAATCTCAGGGTCCCTCCCTCATACCTATTGCTGAGAGAAGCCTCCTCTTGAGGGGCTTGTGGAAAGGGTGGCCTACGTCTTGAGTCTAAGCCAGGGAATCAGCTCTCATCTCGAGGCAATTTGGGGTACACGGAGCAGTCCTCGAGTTGCTCTGCTGAACTTGGTACTCCTCTAGACTTGGCCCGTTGTTCTCCGGGAACCTCTGGAGTTGCCTAAAGGGAGTCAAGCCTCAGGTCGTGTTTGATGGGGAACTGGGGATGGCTCTGGAGTCCATGCAGGGGAAGCGGGCCTCATCTCGAGTTGATTTGGGGCCCATGGAGCTCCTTCGCGATGCTGGTGTGACCTCAGGGTCCCTCTCTACTTGTGACAGTGTTTTTGCGGACTGTCTCGACATCCATCAAGCAAGTCGAGGCTCCTGACATGTTTCAGGGGGCTCACGGAATTGCTCTGCATGCAGTGCAGGGGAATCGGGCCTCATCTCGCTTGGAGGGGGAAGTCTCATGGTTTTTCTCGAGTTGCGGCGGGGACCCTGGGGTACATTCTCGACTTACGGCGGGGATGGCCCTTCAACCCTCGTGTTTTGTTCAACGAAGTCAGGACTCCCTGTCGAGTTACGAGGGACACCTCAGGAGTCTCTTCGAGGCTTGGCAGGGGCAAAAGGGACGCTTCTCGAGGTGAGTCGGGAGACCCAGGGTCCCTTTCCAGTAGCCACAGGGATACTGGGATTCCTGTCAATGTTCAAGAGGAGTCAGGCTCCGTCAAATTTTGAAGCAGTGAGCTCTGCGTGCCTCTCGAGGTGTCAGAGGCATGTGAGGCATTCCGTCGAAAGGAGTCGGGGACCTAGGGCTTTCTCTAGGGACTCCACAGGTGGTGCAGACATCCCTTCACCTTGTGAGATGAAAGACTAGACTGTATTCAAGCCACTGCAAGGAAAACCCGGCCTCCTTTCGGTCAGGGCTTCTCGGTGTATATGCCCATTGAGGCAGCAATCTCAGGGTCCCTCCCTCATACCTATTGCTGAGAGAAGCCTCCTCTTGAGGGGCTTGTGTGAAAGGTGGCCTACGTCTTTGAGTCTAAGGCCAGGGAATCAGCTCTCATCTCGAGGCAATTTGGGGTACACGGAGCAAGTCCTCGAGTTTGCTCTGCTGAACTTGGTACGTCCTACCTAGTAGACTCCTCTAGACTTAGTTGTTCTCTCGGGGAACCTCTGGAGTTGCCTAAAGGGAGTCAAGCCTCAGGTCGTGTTTGATGGGAGAACGGGTCGGATGGCTCTGGATCAATGCAGGGGAAGCGGGCCTCATCTCGAGTTGATTTGGGGCCCATGGAGCTCCTTCGCGATGCTGGTGTGACCTCAGGGTCCCTCTCTATACACTTGTGACAGTGTTTTTTTGCGGACTGTCTCACGACATCCATCAAGCAAGTCGAGGCACTCCTGACATGTTTCAGGGGGCTCACGGAATTGCTCTGCATGAGCAGTGCAGGGGAATCGGGCTTCATCTCGCTTATCGCTTGGAGGGGGAAGTCTCATGGTTTTTCTCGAGTTGCGGCGGGGTAACACTGGGGTAACATTCCTCGGGGTACATTCTCGACTTACGGCGGGGATGGCCCTTCAACCCTCGTGTTTGTAGTTCAACGAAGTCAGGAGTCCCTGTCGAGTTACGAAAGGACACCTCAGGAGTCTCTTCGAGGCTTGGCAGGGCAAAAGGGACGCTTCTCGAGGTGAGTCCCCGGGAGGAGAACCCAGGGTCCCTTTTCCAGTAGCCACAGGGATACTGGGATTTCCTGTCAATGTTCAAGAGGAGTCAGGCTCCGTCAAATTTTGAAAGCAGTGAGCTCTGTACTTGCGTGAGCTCTCGAGGTGTCAGAGGCATGTGATAGGCATTCCGTCGAAAGGAGTCGGGGACCTAGGGCTTTTTCTCTAGGGACTCCACAGGTGGTGCAGAGACATCCCTTCACCTTGTTGAGATGAAAGACTAGACTGTATTCAAGCCACTGCAAGGAAACCCGGCCTCCTTTCGAGTCAGGGCTTCTCTCGGTGTATATGCCCATTGAGGCAGCAATCCTCAGGGTCCCTCCCTCATACCTATTGCTGAGAGAAACAGCCTCCTCTTGAGGGGCTTGTGGAAAGGTGGCCTACGTCTTGAGTCTAAAGCCAGGGAATCAGCTCTCATCTCGAGGCAAAAAAAACAATTGGGGTACACGGAGCAGTCCTCGAGTTGCTCTGCTGAACTTGGGTACTCCTCTAGACTTGGCCCGTTGTTCTCTAGAGGAAACCTCTGGAGTTGCCTAAAGGGAGTCAAGCCTCAGGTCGTGTTTGATGAGGGAACGGGGGATGGCTCTGGAGTCAATGCAGGGGAAGCGGGCCTCATCTCGAGTTGGATTTGGGGGCCCATGGAGCTCCTTCGCGATGCTGGTGTGTTGACCTCAGGGTCCCTCTCTACTTACTTGTGACAGTGTTTTTGAGCGGACTGTCTCGACATCCATCAAGCAAGTCGAGGCTCCTGACATGTTTCAGGGGGCTCACGGAATTGCTCTGCATGCAGTGCAGGGGAATCGGGCCTTCATCTCGCTTGGAGGGGAAGTCTCATGGTTTTTCTCCGAGTTGCGGCGGGGACCTGGGTACATTCTCGACTTACGGCGGGATGGCCCTATCAACCCTCGTTGGTTTGTTATCAACGAAAGTCAGGAACTCCTGTCGAGTTACGAGGGACACCTCAGGAGTCTCTTCGAGGCTTGGCAGGGCAAAAGGGACGCTTCTCGAGTTGAGTCGGGGAGGGAGACCCAGGGTCCCTTTCCCATCCCTTTCCTCCCAGTAGCCACAGGGATACTGGGATTCCTGTCAATGTTCAAGAGGAGTCAGGCTCCGTCAAATTTTGAAGCAGTGAGCTCCCCCCCCCCCCCCCCCCCCCCCCCCCCCCCGCTGCGTGCCTCTCGGGGTGTCAGAGGCATGTGAGGCATTCCGTCGAAAGGAAGTTTACGGGGACCTAGGGCTTTTCTCTGAGGGACTCCACAGGTGGTGCAGACATCCCTTCACCTTGTGAGATGACGTAGACTAGACTGTATTCAAGCCACTGAGTCAGGTTAGGAAACCGGCCTTACCTTTCGAGTCAGGGCTTCTCGGGTGTATATGCCCATTGAGGCAGGGCAATCTCAGGGTCCCTCCCTCATAAACCTATTGCTGAGAGAAAAGCCTCCTCTTGATGGGGCTTTGTGGAAAGGATGGGCCTACGTCTTGAGTCCTAAGCCAGGGAATCAGCTCATCATCTCGAGGCATAATTTGAGGGTAACACGGAGCAGTCCTCGAGTTGCTCCTAGATACTGCACGAACTTGGTACCGTTTACATAACCTCTAGACTTGGCCCAGTACTTGTTCTCGCGGGATAACCTCACTCTGGAGTTGCATAAAGGAAGGAGTCAAGCTCAGGTCGTGGGTTTTTTGATGGGGAATCGGGGAATGGCCTCTGGAGGTCAATCCATGGGAAGCGGGCTCTCCATCTCCTCTTCGAAGTTTGACTTGGGGCCCATTGGAGCTCCTTCGCGATGCTGGTGTGACCTCAGGGTCCCTCGCAAACCTCTACTTGTGTACACCACGTGCCCTTTTTTTCTCTTTTCTGCGAAATACTGTTCTCGAACCTAACCTAAACTAACATCCCCATATCAAAGCAAGTCGAGGGCTCCTGACAATGTTTACAGGGGGCTGCACGGAATTGCTCTGCATGCTGTAGGCAGGGGAAATAGGAGCCTCATCTCGCTTGGAGTGGGAGGAATAGAGAGTTCTCGCATTGTTATTTCTGTTCCTCAGGAATTGCTGGCCGGGTACCTGGGGTACATTCTCGACGTTGTACCTACGGCGGGGAAGGCCTTTCAACCCTCGTGTTGGGTTTCAACGAAGTCAGGACATCCTGTCGAAGTTACGAGGGAACACATCAGTGTAGAACCGTCTTCATTCGAGGCTTGGCAACGGCTGAGCAAAAAAGGGCACGCTTCTTCGAGGTGCAGTCGCGGGCGGAAGCTGATCCCAGGGTCCCTTTCCAGTGTAGGCAGCCTCAACAAGACACTAGTTGCTAGAAGGGAATACATGGAAAATTTCCAGTCCATGGTCAAGTGAGACGAGGTCTCGCTTCCGTTCAAATTCTTTGAAAGCAGATGAGCTCCAATAGAGCTAGGCACTACACTTGACCTCTCGTGGGTTTCAGATGCATGTGAGGCCATTCGCGTCGAAAAGCGCACGGCTCGGGGACCTAGAGGCTTGCTGTCTAGGGATCTTCCACAGGTGGTGCAGACTCATCCCTCCCAGCGTGGTAGAGAGATGTCGAAAGACTAGACTGTATTCAAGCCACTGCCAAGGAGAAAGCCGGCCTCACCTCTTTACGATGTCTCAGGCATACTTCTCGGTGGAACTATGCCCCATAGGATGGGCAGCATCCAGGGTCCCTCCCTCATTGATCCTATTGCCGAGAGACAGCCTTTCTCCCTCTTAGAAGGCTGTGGAAAGGTGGCCTACGTCGTATACTAAGCCAAGGAATCACCTCTCATCTCGAGGCAATAATTGAGGGTACATCCAGCAGGTTCCGTCGAGAGTACTCTCGCTCTGCTGCCGCAGATACTTGGTACTTACAAACTCCTACGAGACTTCTGGCCCGTTGTTCCAGGAGAGCCACTGGCGTTTTGCCTAAACAGGGAGTATCAAGCCTCAGTCGTTTTTGATGGGGAACGGGATGGATCGGAGTGCAATGAGCGAGCGGGAAGAGCGAGCCTCATCGCGAGGTGACACATCTCTTGGGGCCCATGGGAGCTCCTATCTCGCGCCTTATGCCTGGTCATAGACCTCAGGGTCCCGTCTCACTTGAACAGAGTGGTTTTTTGTGTCGGACTTCCCTCGCACATCCATCAAGCAATACGAGGCATCCTGACATGTTGCCAGGGGGGGAGGCTCCTCTCAGGGAAAAAATTGATCCCCTGCATTAAGTGCAGTAGCCATGTGGAAATCGGGCGCCTCATCTCGCTTGGCGGAAGAGGGAAAGGTCTCATGGTCTTTCTTCGAGTTGCTTGCGGGACGGGACCTTGCCAGTTGCCTGAAATTACAATTCTCTTCGACATTTCTAGCGTGTTGGGATGGCCCTTCAAAAACTCCTCTGCAAGTTGGTTTTTTCAAACGGCAAGTTCATGGCAAGGAGGAACCGTCCTGTCGAGTTACGAGGGACACCTACTCAGGAGTCTCTTCGAGGCTTGGCAGGCAAGGCAAAAGGAACGCTTCTCGAGGTGAGTCGGGAGACCCAGGGCGGCCACTTTCCAGTAGCAGAGGGATACTGGGATTCCTGTCAATGTTCAAGAGGAGTCAGGCTCCGTCAAATTTTGAAGCAGTGAGCTCTGCGTGGCCTCTTCGAGGTGTCAGAGGGCATGTGAGGCATTCCTGTCGAGAGGAGTCGGGGGTACATAGGGCTTTTCTATAGGGACTCCAACAGGTGGGTGCAGACATCCCGTCAGCTTGTGAGATGAAACAACTAGGGACTGTATCTAGCCTACTGCACGGAAAGACCGGCCTCCCTTTCGAGGTCAGCTTCCTACTCGGTTGTTATTTGCCCATTGAGGCAGCAATCTCACGGTCCCCTCCCACATACCCTATTGCTCGAGATAAGCCTACTCTTGAGGGGCTTGTGGAAAGGTGGCATACGTCCTTGAGTCTAAGCCAGGGAATCAGCTCTCATTCACTCGAGGCCAATCTGGGGTACTCGGAGCAGTTCACTTAAGGTTGTTCTGCTGAACTTGGTACTCCTCTAGAATTGGCCCGTTGATTTCACGGGTAACCTCTGGAGTTACCTAATATAAAGGGTGTCAAGCATCAGGTCGTTGTTTCGATGGGGAACGGTGGAAATGGCTCTGGGAGTCCAATGCAGGGGAAGCGGGGCCTCATCTCGAGTTGATTTTGTGGCCCATGGAGCTCCTTCGCAATGCTGCTGTTGACCTCACAGTTCCCATCTCTACTTGTGACTAGTGTTTTTTTGCGAACTGTTTCGACATACCATCAAAGCAAGTCGAGGCTCATTACGATGTGTCAGGTCAGGGGCTCACGGAAATTGCTCCGCCATGCAGTGCAGGGGAATCGGGCCTTCTCATCTCGCTTGGAGGGGATAATTCTCTTGGTTTTCTCTAGCAGTTGCTGCGGGGACCTGGGGTACATTCTCGACTTACGGCGGGGATGGCCCTTCAACCCTCGTGTTGGTTCAAACCGAAGTCTAGGACATACTGTCGAGTTTACGAGGGACACATCTGGTGACTCTTCGAGGCTAGGCTGGGCAAAAAAGGAACGCTTCTCGAGGTGAGTCGGGAGAACCCATGGGCCCCTTTCTCCAGTAGCCACGGGGATACTGGAATTTCCCTGTTCAATGTTTCAAGAAGAGTCAGGCTCCTGTCCAAAATGTATGAAGCAGTGGAGCATCTGCGTGCCTCTCAGAGGTGTCAGAGGCAATGCTTAGGCATTCCGTCCGAAAGGAGTCGGTGACCTAGGGGCTTTCTCTTAAGGGACTCCACAGTTGGTGCAGACATCCCTTCAGACTTGTGAGATGAAAAACTAAGGCTGTATTCAAGCCCACTGCAAGGAAAGCCGGCCTCCTTTCGAGTCCAGGGCCCTCTCGTTGTATATGCCCATTGAGGCAGCAATCTCAGGGTCCCTCCCCCATACCTATTGCCTGAGAGCAGCGTACCTCTTGATGGGCTTGTGGAAAGGTGGCCTACCGTCCTTGAGTCCTAAGCCAGGGAATCAGCTATCCATCTCGAGGCAATTTGGTGTACACGGGAGCAGTCGTCCGAGTAGCTCTGCGGAACTTTGGTACTCCTCTATGAATCCGGCCCGTTGTTCTCCAGGGGAACCTCTTGGGAGTTTTGCCTTAATGGAGTCAAGCCTCAGGTAGTGGTTTGATGGGGAAACGGGGCGGATGGCTCTAGGAGTCAATGCAGGGGAAGCGGGCCTCATCTCGAGTTGATTTGGGGCCCATGGAGCTCCTTCGCGATGCTGGTTGTGACCCTCCAGGGTCCCTCTCTACTTGTGACAGTGATTTTGCGGACTGTCTCGACATCCATCAAGCAAGTCGAGGCTCCTGACATGTTTCAGGGGCTCACGGAATTGCTCTGCATGCTGTGCAGGGGGAATTCGGGCCTCATTCGCTTGGAGGGGGAAGGCTCACGGTTTTTCTCGTGTGCGGCGGGGAATGGGTACATTCTCGTACTTACGGCGGGGATGGACCCTTCAAACCCTCGTGTCTGGTTCATCGAAGTCAGGACTCCTGTCGAGTTACGAGGGACACTCAGGAGTCTCTTCGAGGCTTCGGCAGGGCCAAAAGGACGCTTCTCGAGGTGAGTCGGGAGAACAGGGTCCCTTTCCCAGTAGCAAGGGATACTGGGTTCTGTTCAATGTTCAAGAGGAGTCAGGGCTCGTCAAATTTTGGAAGCATGAGCTCTGCGTGCCTCTCGAGGTGTCAGAGGCATGTGAGGCAATTCCGTCGAAGGAGTTCGGGGACCTAGGGCTTTCTCTAGGGTCTCACACTGTTAGTCGCAGTCATTCCCTTCAGCTTGTGAGATGATAAGTACTCTAGACTGTATTTCAAGCGCCAGCTGCGAAAGATGCCGGGCCTCCTTTCGAGGTCAGGGCCTCTCGGGTGTATATGCCCATTGACCCCGGCGAGCATATCTCAGGGTGTTCCTCCCTCATTACTTATTGCTGAGGAGCAGCTTCCTCTTGAGGGCGCCCCTGTGGACAAGCGTGGCCTCTACTGTCTTGAAGTCTAAGCCAGGGGATCATGCTCATCATCTCGACAGGCAATTTTGGCGGTACACGGCTAGCAGTCATTCGAGCTTGCTCTAGTGCTGAACTTGGGTTCACTCCTCTAGACTCTGGACCGTTTTTCTCGGGGCGGAACCTCTGGAGTTGGCCCTATAATGGACGTCTCAAGCCTCAGGTCCCGTGTGCTTTGTATGGGGAACGGTGGGATACCTCTGGAGTCAATGCAGGGGAAGCGGGGCCCTCTAACGCTCTCGAGTGCGAATTTGGGGACCCATGGAGCTCCTTCGCGATCGCACAGCCGCGCTGTGTCAGTCTGGGTTCCTCTCTACTTGTGGACAGTGTTTTTTCCGCGGATCTGTCGCGACATCCATCATAAGCAAGTGTCGAGGGGCGTGTTTCCTGACATGTTTCAGGTGGGACTCTACGGAATTGATAGTCTGCATGCCACGCTGAAGGGGAATCGGGCTCATCTCGCTTGGAGGGGGAATAAAGTCTAATGGTTCTTGTTCTCGAGTTTTCGGCCCGGGGACCTGGGGTACATTCTAGACTTACGGCGGGATGGCCTTCAACCCTCGTGTTTGGTTCAACGAAGTCAGGGACTCCTGTCTCGAGTTAACGAGGGGTACACCTCAGGGTCTCTTCGAGGCTTGGCAGGGCAAAAGGAACGCTTCTCGAGTGGAGTCGGGAGACCCCAGGGTTCCCTTTCAGTAGCCACAGGGATACTGGGATTCTGTCAATGTTCAAGAGGGAGTCAGGCTCCGTCAAATTTTGAAGCAGTGAATGCTCTGCGTGCCTCTCGATGGGTGTCAGAGGCATTGTGAGGCATTCCGTCGAAAGGAGTCGGGGGACCTAGGGCCTTTCTCTAGGGACTCCAAGGTGGTGCAGACATCCCTTCAGCTTGTGAGATGAAAGACTAGACTGCTATTCAAGCACTGCAAGGAAAGCCCGGCCTCCTTTAGAGTCAGGGCTTCTCGGGTGTATATGCCCATTGAGGCATGCAATCCTCAGGGTCCCTCCCTCATACAGACTATGCTGAGAGAAAGCCTCCTCTTGCGAGGGGCTGTGGGGGAAAGGTGGCCTACGTCTTGAGTCTAAGCCAGGGGAATCAGCTCTCATCTCGAGGCAATTTGGGGTACACGGAGCAGTCCTCGAGTTTTGCTCTGCTGAACTTGGTACTCCTCTAGACTTGGCCCGTTGTTCTCGGGGAACCTCTGGAGTTGCCCTAAAGGGAGTCAGCCTCAAGGTCGTGTTTGATGGGGAACGGGGATGGCTCTAGGAGTCAATGCAGGGGAAGCGGGCCTAATCTCTGAGTTGATTTGGGGCCCTTGGAGCTCCTTCGCGATGTGGTGTGACCTCAGGGGTCCCCTCTTCTACTTGTGGACAGTGTTTTTGCGGACTGTCTCGACATCCATCAAGCAGCCAGTCGAGGCTCCTGACATGTTTCCAGGGGGCTCACGGAATTGCTCTGCATGCAGTGCAGGGGAATCTGTTTTTCGGCCTCATCTCGCTTGGAGGGGGAAGTCTCATGGTTTTTATTCGAGTTGCGGCGGGGACCTGGGGGTACATTCTCGACTTACGGGGGGGATGGCCCTTCAACCCTCGTGTTGGTTCAACGAAGTCAGGACTCCTGTCGAGTTACGAGGGACACCTCAGGAGTCTCTTCGAGGCTTGGCACGGGCAAAAGGAACGCTTCTCGAGGTGAGTCGGGAGAGACCCAGGGTCCCTTTCCAGTAGCCACAGGGATACTGGGATTCTGTCAATGTTCAAGAGGAGTCAGGCTCCGTCAAATTTTGATAGCAGTGAGCTCTGCGTGCCTCTCGAGGTGTCAGAGGCATGTGAGGCCATTCCGTCGAAAGGAACGTCGGGGTCCTAGGGCTTTCTCTAGGGACCGTCCACAGGTGGTGCAGACAATCCCCTTCAGCTTGTGAGATGAAAGACACTAGACTGTATTCAAGCCACTGGCAATGGAAAGCCGGCTCCTTTCGAGTCAGGGCCTTCTCGGTGTATATGCCCATTGAGGCAGCAAATCTCAGGGTCCCTCCCTCATACCTATTGCTGAGACGATGAGCCTCCTCTTGAGGGGCTTGTGGAAAGGTGGCCTACGTCTTGAGTCTAAGCCAGGGAATCAGCTCTCATCTCGAGGCAATTTGGGGTTACACGGAGCAGTCTCGAGTTTGCTCTGCTGAAATTGGTACTCCTCTAGACTTGGCCCGTTGTTCTCGGGGAACCTCTGGAGTTGCCTAAAGGGAGTCAAGCCTCAGGTCGTGTTTGATGGGGAACGGGGGATGGCTCTGGAGTCAATGCAGGGGAAGCGGGGCCTCATCTCGAGTTGATTTGGGGCCCATGGAGCTCCTTTCGCGATGCTGGTGTGACCTCAGGGTCCCTCTCTACTTGTGACAGTGTTTTTGCGGACTGTCTCGACATCCATCAAGCAAGTCGAGGCTCCTGACATGTTTCAGGGGGCTCACGGAATTGCTCTGCATGCAGTGCAGGGGAATCGGGCCTCATCTCGCTTGGAGGGGAAGTCTCATGGTTTTTCTCGAGTTGCGGCGGGGACTGGGGAGTACATTCTCGAACTTACGGCGGGGGGGATGGCCTTCCAACCCTAGTGTTGGTTCAACGAAGGTCAGGGACTCTGTCGAGTTAGAGGGACACCTCAGGAGTCTCTTCGAGGCTTGGCAGGGCAAAAGGAAACGCTTCTCGAGGTGAGTCGGGAGACCAGGGTCCCTTTCCAGTAGCCACAGGGATACTGGGATTCCTGTCAATGTTCAAGAGGAGTTCAGGCTCCGGCTCCGATCCAAGATTTTTGATAGCAGTGAGCTCTGCCGTGCCTCTCGAGGTGTCAGAGGCCATGTGAGGCATTCCGTCGAAAGGAGTCGGGGACCTAGGGCTTTCCTCTAGGGACTCCACAGGTGGTGCAGACATCCCCTTCAGCTTGTGAGATGAAAGACTAGACTGTATTCAAAGCCACTGCAAGGAAAGCCGGCCTCCTTTCGAGTCAGGGCTTCTCGGTGTATATGCCCATTGAGGCAGCAATCTCAGGTCCCCTCCATCATACCTATTGCTGAGTCGAAGCCTCCTCTTGAGGGGCCTTGTGGAAAAGGTGGCCGTACGTCTTGAGTCTAAGCCAGGGAATCAGCTCTCATCTCGAGGCAATTTGGGAGGTACACGGAAAGCGGTCCTCGAGTTGCTCTGCTGAACTTGGTACTCCTCTAGACTTGGCCCGTTGTTCTCGGGGAAACCTCTGGAGTTGCTCCTAAAGGGAGTCAAGACTCAGGTCGTGTTTGTGATGGGGGAACGGGGGATGGCTCACGTGGAGTCAATGCAGGGGGGGTAAGGGTCGAGTGCCTCATCTCGAGTTGATTTGGGGCCCATGGAGCTCCTTCGCGATGCTGGTGTGACCTCAGGGTCCCTCTCTACTTGTGACAGTGTTTTTGCGGACTGTCTCGACATCCATCAAGCAAGTCGAGGCTCTGAAACATGTTTCAGGGGGCTCGCACGGACATTGCTCTGCATGCAGTGCAGGGGAATCGGGCTCATCTCGCTTGGAGGGGGGGGAAGTCTCATGGTTTTTCTCGAGTTGCGGCGGGGACCTGGGGTACATTCTCGACTTACGGCGGGGATGGCCCTTCAACCCTCGTGTTGGTTCAACGAAGTCAGGACTCCTGTCGAGTTACGAGGGGGACACCTCAGGAGTCTCTTCGAGGCTTGGCAGGGAAAAGGAACGCTTCTCGAGGTGAGTCGGGAGACCCAGGGTCCCTTTCCAGTAAGCCACAGGGATACTGGGATTCCTGTCAATGTTCAAGAGGAGTCAGGCTCGTCAAATTATATGAAGCAGTGAGCTCTGCGTGCCTCTGAGGTGTCAGAGGCATGTGAGGCATTCCGTCGAAAGGAGAGTCGGGGGGGACCTAGGGCTTTCTCTAGGGACTCCACAGGTGGTGCAGACATCCCTTCAGCTTGTGAGATGAAAGACCTAGACTGTTATTCAAGCCACTGCAAGGAAAGCCGGCCCCTCCTTTCGAGTCAGGGCTTCTCGGTGTATATGCCATTGAGGCAGCAATCTCAGGGTCCTCTCCCTCATACCTATTGCTGAGAGAAGCCTCCTCTTGAGGGGCTTGTGGAAAGGTGTGCCTACGTCTTGAGTCTAAGCCAGGGAATCAGCTCTCATCTCGAGGCAATTTGGGGGTACACGGAGCAGTCCTCGAGTTGCTCTGCTGAACTTGGTACTCCTCTAGACTTGGCCCGTTGTTCTCGGGGAACCTCTGGAGTTGCCTAAAGGGAGTCAAGCCTCAGGTCGTGTTTGATGGGGAACGGGGGATGGCTCTGGAGTCAATGCAGGGAAGCGGGCCTCATCTCGAGATGATTTGGGGCCCATGGAGCTCCTTCGCGATGCTGGTTGTGACCTCAGGGTCCCTCTCTACTTGTGGACAGTGTTTTTGCGGACTGTCTCGACATCCATCAAGCAAGTCGAGGCTCCTGACATGTTTCAGGGGGCTCACGGAATTGCTCTGCATGCAGTGCAGGGGAATCGGGCCTCATCTCGCTTGGAGGGGGAAGTCTCATGGTTTTTTCGAGTTGCGGCGGGGACCTGGGGTACATTCTCGACTTACGGCGGGGATGGCCCTTCAACCCCTCGTGTTGGTTCAACGAAGTCAGGACTCCTGTCGAGTTACGAGGGACACCTCAGGAGTCTCTTCGAGGCTTGGCAGGGCAAAAGGGAACGCTTCTCGAGGTGAGTCGGGAGACCAGGGTCCCCTTTCCAGTAGCCACAGGGATACTGGGATTCCTGTCAATGTTCAAGAGGAGTCAGGGCTCCGTCAAATTTTGAAGCAGTGAGCTCTGCGTGCTCTCGAGGTGTCAGAGGCATGTGAGGCATTCCGTCGAAAGGGAGTCGGGGACCTAGGGCTTTCTCTAGGGACTCCACAGGTGGTGCAGACATCCCTTCAGCTTGTGAGATGAAAGACTAGACTGTATTCAAGCCACTGCAAGGAAGCCGGCCTCCTTTCGAGTCAGGGCTTCTCGGTGTATATGCCCATTGAGGCAGCAATCTCAGGGTCCCTCCCTCATAACCTATTGCTGAGAGAAGCCTCCTCTTGAGGGGCTTGTGGAAAGGTGGCCTACGTCTTGAGTCTAAGCCAGGGAATCAGCTCTCATCTCGAGGCAATTTGGGGTACACGGAGCAGTCCTCGAGTTGCTCTGCTGAACTTGGTACTCCTCTAGACTTGGCCCGTTGTTCTCGGGGAACCTCTGGAGTTGCCTAAAGGGAGTCAAGCCTCAGTCGTGTTTGATGGGGAACGGGGATGGCTCTGGATCAATGCAGGGGAAGCGGGCCTCATCTCGAGTTGATTTGGGGCCCATGGAGCTCCTTCGCAATGCTGGTGTGACCTCAGGGTCCCTCTCTACTTGTGACAGTGTTTTTGCGGACTGTCTCGACATCCATCAAGCAAGTCGAGGCTCCTGACATGTTTCAGGGGGCTCACGGAATTGCTCTGCATGCAGTGCAGGGGAAATCGGGCCTCATCTCGCTTGGAGGGGAAGTCTCATGGTTTTTCTCGAGTTGCGGCGGGGACCTGGGTAAATTCTCGACTTACGGCGGGGATGGCCTTCAACCCCTCGTGTTGGTTCAACGAAGTCAGGACTCCTGTCGAGTTACGAGGGTACACCAACTCAGGAGTTCTCTTCGAGGGGCTTGGCAGGGCAAAAGGGAACGCTTCTCGAGGTGAGTCGGGAGACCCAGGGTACCCTTTCCAGTAGCCACAGGGATACTGGGATTCCTGTCAATGTTCAAGAGGAGTCAAGGCTCTCGTCAAATTTTGAAGAGCAGTGAGCTCTGCGTGCCTCTCGAGGTGTCAGAGGCATGTGAGGCATTCCGTCGAAAGGAGTCGGGACTAGGGCTTTCTCTAGGGACTCCACAGGTGGTGCAGACATCCCTTCACTTGTGAGATGAAAGACTAGACTGTATTCAAGCCACTGCAAGGGAAAAACGGCCATCCTTTCGAGTCAGGGCTTCTCTAAGATAACCTATCTCTACATCAATACTAGAACTCGGTGTATAAAGCCCATTGAGGCAGCAATCTCAGGTCCCTCCCTCTACCCTCACTATATTGGCACGAGAGAAAACCACGCTCCTTTGAGGGGCTTGTGGAAAAGGTGGCCTACGTCTCCCTGAGTCTAGAGCCAGGGATAAAGGTGGTTATCAGCTCTCATCTCATTCTCGAGGCAACAATTTGGGGTACACGGAGCAGTCCCGAGTTGCTCTGCTGAACTTGGTACTCCTCTAGACTTGGCCCGTTGTTCTCGGGGAACCTCTGGAGTTGCCTAAAACGGAGTCAAGCCTCAGGTCGTGTTTGAATGGGGAACGGGGGGATGTCTGGAGAAGTCAATGGCAGGGGAAGCGGGCTCATCTCGAGTTGATTTGGGGCCCATGGAGCTCGGCTTCGCAGATGCTGGTGTGACCCGCAGGAGTCCCTCTCTACTTGTGACAGTGTTTTTGCGGACTGTCTCGACATCATCAAGCACGTCGAGGCTCCTGACATGTTTCAGGGGGCTCACGGAATTGCTCTGCATGCAGTGCAGGGGAATCGGGCGCTCATTCGCTTGGAGGGGGAAGTCTCATGGTTTTTCTTCTCGAGTTGCGGGCGGGGACCTGGGTACATCTCGACTTTACGGCGGGGATGGCCCTTCAACCCACATGTGTTTGTTCAACGAAGTCAGGGACTCCTGTCGAGTTACGAGGGACACCCTCAGGAGTCTCTTCGAGGCTTGCAGGGCAAAAGGGACGCTTCTCGAGGATGAGTCGGGAGACCCAGGGTCCCTTCCAGTAGCCACAGGGATAAATGGGATTCTGTCAAGTGTTCAAGATGGAGTCAGGCTCCGTCAAATTTTGAAGCAGTGAGCACTGCGTGCGATCTCGGGGTGTCAGAGGCATGTGAGGCATTCCGTCGAAAGGAGTCGGGGGACTATAGGGCTTTCTCTCTAGGGACTCCACAGGTGGTGCAGACATCCCTTCACCTTGTGAGATGAAAGACTAGACTGTATTCAAGCCACTGCAAGGAAACCCGGCCTCCTTTCGAGTGTCAGGGCTTCTCGTGTGTATATGCCCATTGAGGCAGCAATCCCTCAGGGTCCCCTCCCTCATATACCTATTGCTGGGAGAGAGAAGCCTCCGTCTTGAGGGGCTGGTGTGGAAAGGTGTGTGGTACGTCTTGAGTCTAAGCCAGGGAATCAGCTCTCATCTCGAAGGGCATTTGGGGGGGTACACGGAGCAGTCCTCGAGTTTGCTCTGGCTGAACTTGGTACTCCTCTAGACTTGGCCTCGTTGTTTCTCGGGGAAACCTGGGAGTTAGTTGCCTAAAGGGAGTCGCAAGCCTCAGGTCCGTGTTTTTGATGGGGAACGGGGGATGTGGGATTTTCCTCTGGAGGTCAATGCAGGGGAAGTTACGGGGGGGGGGGACGGGGCCTCATCTCGAGTTGATTTGGGGCCCATGGAGCTCCTTCGCAATGCTGGTGTCATGACCTCAGGGGTCCCTCTCTACTTGTGACAGTGTTTTTGCGGACTGTCTCGACATCCATCAAGCAAGTCGAGGGCTCCTGACATGTTTTCAGGTGGGGGCTCACGGAATTGCTCTGCATGCAGTGTATCGGGAAAATCGGGCCTCATCTTCGCTTGGAGGGGGAAAGTCTCATGGTTTTTCTCGAGTTATTGCGGCGGGTCGGGGACCTGGGGTACATTTGGGGTCGACTTACGGCGGGGGGGATGGCCCCTTCTATCAACCCTCGTACCCTATGTGTTTGTTCAACCGAAGTCAGGACTCTGTCGAGTTACGAGGGACACTCAGGAGTCTCTTCGAGGCTATGCAGGGCAAAAGGCGACGCTTCTCGAGGTGAGTTCGGGAGACCCAGGGCTTCCCTTTCCAGTAGCCACAGGGATACTGGGGATTCCTGTCAATGTTCAAGAGGAGTCAGGCTCCAATGTCCAATTTTGAAGCAGTGAGCTCTGAGTTTGCCTCCCTCGAGGGTTGTCAGAGGCATGTGAGAGCATTCCGTCGAAAAGTCAGTCGGGGACCTAGGGCTTTCTCTAGGGTACTCCACAGGTTGGTGCAGACATCCCTTCACCTTGTGAGAGATGAAAGACTAGACTGTATTCAAGCCACTGCAAGGAAACCCGGCCCTCCTTTCGAAGTCAGGGCTTCTCGGTCCTGTATATGCCCATTGAGGCAGCAGAAGCATCTCAGGGTCCCTCCCTCATACCTATTGCTGAGAGAAGCCTCCTCTTGAGGGGCCTTGTGGAAAATGGTGGCCTACGTCTTGAGTCTAAGCCAGGGGAATCAGCTCTCATCTCGAGGCAAATTTGGGGTACACGGAGCGGAAAGTCACCTCGAGTTTAGCTCTGCTGAACTTGGTTCACTCCTCTAGCTTACTTGGCCCGTTGTTCTCGGGGGAAACCTCTGGAGTTGCCTAAAGGGAGTCAAAAAGCCTCAGGTGTGTGTTGTGATGGGCGGGGGGGGGGGGAACTAGGGGGGGATATGGCTCTGGAGTCAAATGCAGGGGATCAGGAAAGCGGGAGGAGGGCTCCTCATCTCGAGTTGATTTGGGGCCCATGGAGCTCCTTCGCAATGCTGGTGTGACCTCAGGGTCCCTCTCTACTTGTGACAGTGTTTTTATGCGGACTGGTCTCGACATCCATCAAGCAAGTCGAGGCTCCTGGACATATGTTTCAGGGGGAGTGCTCACGGAAATTGCTCTGCATGCAGTGCAGGGAATCGGGCTTCATCTCGCTTTTGGAGGGGGAAAGTCTCATGGTTTTTCTCGAGTTGCGGCGGGGGGGTTTGACCTGGAAGGTACATTCTCGACTTACGGCGGGGATGGCCTCTTCAAACACCGCGTGTTTGTTCAACGAAGTCAGGGGACTCCTTTGTCGAGTTCCGTGGGACACCTCAGGAGTCTCTTCGAGGCTTGGCAGGGCAAAAAAGGGACGCTTTAGTCGAGGTGAGTCGGGAGGACCCAGGGTCCACTTTCCAGTAGCCACAGGGATACTGGGGATTCCTGTCAATGTTTCAAGAGGAGTCAGGCTCCGTATCAATTTGTATTTTGAAGCAGTGAGCTCTGCGTGCCCAACTCACGGCTGGTGTCAGAGGCATGTGAGGCATTCCGTCGAAAGGAGTCGGGGATGCCTAGGGCTTTCATCTAGGGACTCCACAGGTGGTGCAGACAGGAAGACTCCCTTCACACTTGTGAGATGAAAGACTAGACTGTAGAGTTCAAGCCACTGCAATAGAGGGAAGCCCTGGCCTCCTATTCGATCCCCCGATGTCAGGGCTTTCAGTCGGTGTATATGCCCATTGAGGCAGCAATCTGCAGGGTCCCTCCCTCATACCTCTTGGCTGAGAGAAGCCTCCCTGCGTTAGAGGGCTCTGTGGAAAGGTGTGGCCTATGTCTTGAGTCTAAGAAGCCAGGGAATCAGCTTCATCTCGAGGACAATTTGGGTTACACGGGGAGTCAGTCCTGGAGTTGATCTGCTCGAAGTTGGTACTCCCTGTCCTATGACGATGGGGCCGTTTTGGTCTCGGGGAAACCAGAGGAGTTGCCTAAAGGCGAAGGGAGTCGAATCCTGCAGGTCGTGTTTGATGATGAGAGAACGGTGGATGGATGGGCTCTGGAGTCAGTATGCAGGAGAAGCCGGGCCCTACATCTCGATTTGAATTTGGGGATACCATGGACCTCCATCGCAATTTCATTGCGGTGTGACCATCAAGGTCCCTCTCTAACATGTGGACAATGTATTTGCGGACTGTTATCGACATCCATTTCAAGGCAAGTCGAGGCCTCACGGACGATGTTTCAGGGGGCTGCACGGAATTGCTCAGCATTGGCAGTTCAGGGGGAATCGTCGGGCTTTCATCTCGCTTGGAGGGGAAAAGTCTCATGTTTAGTTGTTCTCGAGTTCTGCGGGCGGCGACATTGGGTATGAATTCCTCGGAACTTATGGGCGGGGATGGCGCCTCTGACCCTCAGACAGTGGTGGTTCAAAACGAAGAGTCAGGAGTTCCTGCCCGAGTTAATGAGGGACAACTCAGGAGTTCTGTCTTCGAAGGCTTGACAAGGGCAGAAAGTAAACGCTTCACGAGGTGTGTTGGGGGAGAGAGCCCGGGAGACCCAGGGCCCCTTTCCAGTAGGTCGCTCAAGGATACTGGGATTATCCTGTTCAACGTTCAAGAGCGAGATCATGCTAGACTCCGCTCCAATGTGATTTGAAGCAGTGAGCTCTGTGTGCGTCTCGAGGTAGGTCAGAGAGGCTAAAATGTTGAGGCATTTCCGTCGAAAGGAAGTCGACAGACCCTAGTGGCTATTCTGTCATAGGGACTCCACAGGTGGTGCAGACATCCCTTCAGATTGTGAATGAAAGAACTATACTGTATTCAACCACTTCAAGGAATGGCCGGCCTCCTTTCGAGTCAGGGCTTCTCGTGTATATGCCCATTTGAGGCATCAATCTCCAGAGGTCCACCCTCATACCTATTGCTGAGAGAAGGCCTACACTTGAAGGGGCTTTGTGTGAAAGGAGGCCTACGACCTTGAGTCAAGTAAGCCAAAGGGAAACAGCTCCATCATCGAGGCAATTTGGTACACGAGCAGTCCTTCGATTGCGTCATTGGCTCAGCAGAACTTGGTATCCTCTAGACTTGGCCCGTTGTTCTCTCTCTCCTCTGGGAGCCTCTGGAGTTGCCTAAAGGAAGTCAAATCAAGAAGCCTTCAGGTACGTGGTATGATGGGGGAACGGGGATAGGCTCTTGTAGTCAATGCAAGTGGAAGCGTGCCCTCATCCGATTGATTTGGTCCAGGGAGCAACCTGTTACGCGATGCAGGTGTGACCTCAGGGTCCCTCTCTACTTGTGACAGTGTTTTTGCGGACTGTCTCGACATCCATCAAGCAAGTCGAGGCTCCTGACATGTTTCAGGGGGCTCACGGAATTGCTCTGCATGCAAGGCAGGGGAATCGGGCCTCATCTCGCTTGGAGGGGGAAGTCTCATGGTTTTTCTCGAGTTGCGGCGGGGACCTGGGGTACATTCTCGACTTACGGCGGGGATGGCCCTTCAACCCTCGTGTTTGTTCAACGAAGTCAGGACTCCTGTCGAGTTACGAGGGACACCTCAGGAGTCTCTTCGAGGCTTGGCAGGGCAAAAGGGACGCTTCTCGAGGTGAGTCGGGAGACCCAGGGTCCCTTTCCAGTAGCCACAGGGATACTGGGATTCCTGTCAATGTTCAAGAGGAGTCAGGCTCCGTCAAATTTTGAAGCAGTGAGCTCTGCGTGCCTCTCGAGGTGTCAGAGGCATGTGAGGCATTCCGTCGAAAGGAGTCGGGGACCTAGGGCTTTCTCTAGGGACTCCACAGGTGGTGCAGACATCCCTTCACCTTGTGAGATGAAAGACTAGACTGTATTCAAGCCACTGCAAGGAAACCCGGCCTCCTTTCGAGTCAGGGCTTCTCGGTGTATATGCCCATTGAGGCAGCAATCTCAGGGTCCCTCCCTCATACCTATTGCTGAGAGAAGCCTCCTCTTGAGGGGCTTGTGGAAAGGTGGCCTACGTCTTGAGTCTAAGCCAGGGAATCAGCTCTCATCTCGAGGCAATTTGGGGTACACGGAGCAGTCCTCGAGTTGCTCTGCTGAACTTGGTACTCCTCTAGACTTGGCCCGTTGTTCTCGGGGAACCTCTGGAGTTGCCTAAAGGGAGTCAAGCCTCAGGTCGTGTTTGATGGGGAACGGGGGATGGCTCTGGAGTCAATGCAGGGGAAGCGGGCCTCATCTCGAGTTGATTTGGGGCCCATGGAGCTCCTTCGCGATGCTGGTGTGACCTCAGGGTCCATCTCTTCTTGTGACAGTGTTTTGCGGACTGTCTCGACATCCATCAAGCAAGTCGAGGCTCCTGCCATGTTTCAGGGGGCTCGACGGAATTGGCTCTGCATGCAGTGCAGGGAATCGGGGCCCTCATCTCGCTTGGAGGGGGAAGTCTCATGGTTTTTTTCTCGAGTGCGGCGGGGACCTGGGGTACAGTCTCGAACTTACAGGCGGGGATGGCCCTTCATCCCACGTATTGGGTCAACGAAGGCATGACTCCTGTCGAGATACGAGGACCCCTCAGAGTCCTCTTCCGAGCTTGGCAGAGGGCAAAAGGAACGCTTCTCGAGGTGTGTCGTGAGACCCAGGGTCCCGTCCCAGTAGCCACAGGGATACTGGTATTCCTGGTCAAAGTTCAAGAGGAGTCAGGCTCCGTCTAATTTTGAAGCAGTGAAGCTCTGCGTGCCTCTCTGAGGTGTCAGAAGGCATTGTGATGCATTCCGTCGAAGGGAGTGGGGGGACCTCTATGGCTTTCTTCCTAGGACTTCCATCTGGTGGTGCGATACAATCACCTTCAGCTGTGTGAGATGAAATACTAGACTGTATTCAAAGCCACTGCAAGGAAAGCCGGCCTCCTTTCCGAGTCAGGGCTTCTTCGGTGTATATCCCATCTGACAGGCAGCAATCTCAGGGTCCCTCCCTCAAACCTCTATTGCTGATCAGAAGCTCCTCTTGAGGGGCTTGTGGAAAGGTGCCTACGTCTTGAGTCTAAGCCAGGGATGTCAGCTCTCATCTCGAGGCAATTTGGGGTACACTTAGCAGTTCCTCGAGTTGCTCTGCTGAAACTTGGTACTCCTCTAGACTTGGCCCGTTGTTCTCGGGAACCTCTGGAGTTGCCTAAAGGTAGTCAAGCCTCAGGTCGTGTTTGATGGAAACGCGGGGATGGCTCTGGAGTCAATGCAGGGAAGCGGGGCCTCATCTCGATTTGATTTGGGGCCCATGGAAGCTCCTATCGCGATGCTGAGTGACCTCAGGGTCCCTCTCTACTTGTGACAGTGTTTTTTGCGGACTGTCTCGACATCCATCAAGTCAAGTCGAGGCTCTGACATGTTTTCAGGGGGCACACGGAATTGCTCTGCATGCAGTGCAGGGAATCGGGCCTCATCTCGCTTGGAGGGGGAAGTCTCATGGTTTTTCTCGAGTTGCGGCGGGGACCTGGGGTACATTCTCGACTTACGGCGAGGGATGGCCCCTTCAACCCATCGTGTTGGCGTTCAACGTAAGTCAGGACTCCTGTCGAGTTACGAGGGACACCTCAGAGTCTCTTCGAGGCTTGGCAGGGCAAAAGGAACGCTTCTCGAGGGTGAGTCGGGAGACCCAGGGTCCCTTTCCAGTAGCCACAAGGATACTGGGATTCCTGTCAATGTTCAAGAGGAGTCAGGCTCCGTCAAATTTTGAAGCAGAGAGCTCTGCGTGCCTCTCGAGGTGTCAGAGGCATGTGAGGCATTCCGTCGAAAGTAGTCGGGGACCTAGGGCTTTCTCTAGGGACTCCACAGGTGGTGCAGACATCCCTTCAGCTTGTGAGATGAAAGACTAGACTGTATTCAAGCCACTGCAAGGAAAGCCGGCCTCCTTTCGAGTCAGGGCTTCTCGGTGTATATGCCCATTGAGGCAGCAATCTCAGGGTCCCTCCCTCATACCTATTGCTGAGAGAAGCCTCCTCTTGAGGGGCTTGTGGAAAGGTGGCCTACATCTTGAGTCTAAGCCAGGGAATCAGCTCTCATCTCGAGGCAATTTGGGGTACACGGAGCAGTCCTCGAGTTGCTCTGCTGAACTTGGTACTCCTCTAGACTTGGCCCGTTGTTCTCGGGGAACCTCTGGAGTTGCCTAAAGGGAGTCAAGCCTCAGGTCGTGTTTGATGGGGAACGGGGGATGGCTCTGGAGTCAATGCAGGGGAAGCGGGCCTCATCTCGAGTTGATTTGGGGCCCATGGAGCTCCTTCGCGAGCTGGTGTGACCTCAGGGTCCCTCTCTACTTGTGACAGTGTTTTTTGCGGACTGTCTCGACATCCATCAAGCAAGTCGAGGCTCCTGACATGTTTCAGGGGGCTCACGGAATTGCTCTGCATGCAGTGCAGGGGAAATCGGGCCTCATCTCGCTTGGAGGGGAAGTCTCATGGTTTTTCTCGAGTTGCGGCGGGGACCCTGGGGTACATTCTCGACTTACGGCGGGATGGCCCTTCAACCCTCGTGTTGGTTCAACGCTTTGAAGTCAGGACTCCTGTCGAGTTACGAGGGACACCTCAGGAGTCTCTTCGAGGCTTGGCAGGGCAAAAGGAACGCTTCTCGAGGTGAGTCGGGAGACCCAGGGTCCCTTTCCAGTAGCCACAGGGATACTGGGATTCCTGTCAATGTTCAAGAGGAGTCAGGCTCCGTCAAATTTTGAAGCAGTGAGCTCTGCGTGCCTCTCGAGGTGTCAGAGGCATGTGAGGCATTCCGTCGAAAGGAGTCGGGGACCTAGGGCTTTCTCTAGGGACTCCACAGGTGGTGCAGACATCCCTTCAGCTTGTGAGATGAAAGACTAGACTGTATTCAAGCCACTGCAAGGAAAGCCGCCTCCTTTCGAGTCAGGGCTTCTCGGTGTATATGCCCATTGAGGCAGCAATCTCAGGGTCCCTCCCTCATACCTATTGCTGAGAGAAGCCTCCTCTTGAGGGGCTTGTGGAAAGTGGCCTACGTCTTGAGTCTAAGCCAGGGAATCAGCTCTCATCTCGAGGCAATTTGGGGTACACGGAGCAGTCCTCGAGTTGCTCTGCTGAACTTGGTACTCCTCTAGACTTGGCCCGTTGTTCTCGGGGAACCTCTGGAGTTGCCTAAAGGGAGTCAAGCCTCAGGTCGTGTTTGATGGGGAACGGGGGATGGCTCTGGAGTCAATGCAGGGGAAGCGGGCCTCATCTCGAGTTGATTTGGGGCCCATGGAGCTCCTTCGCGATGCTGGTGTGACCTCAGGGTCCCTCTCTACTTGTGACAGTGTTTTTTTGCGGACTGTCTCGACATCCATCAAGCAAGTCGAGGCTCCTGACATGTTTCAGGGGGCTCACGGAATTGCTCTGCATGCAGTGCAGGGGAATCGGGCCTCATCTCGCTTGGAGGGGGAAGTCTCATGGTTTTTCTCGAGTTGCGGCGGGGACCTGGGGTACATTCTCGACTTACGGCGGGGATGGCCCTTCAACCCTCGTGTTGGTTCAACGAAGTCAGGACTCCTGTCGAGTTACGAGGGACACCTCAGGAGTCTCTTCGAGGCTTGGCAGGGCAAAAGGAACGCTTCTCGAGGTGAGTCGGGAGACCCAGGGTCCCTTTCCAGTAGCCACAGGGATACTGGGATTCCTGTCAATGTTCAAGAGGAGTCAGGCTCCGTCAAATTTTGAAGCAGTGAGCTCTGCGTGCCTCTCGAGGTGTCAGAGGCATGTGAGGCATTCCGTCGAAAGGAGTCGGGGACCTAGGGCTTTCTCTAGGGACTCCACAGGTGGTGCAGACATCCCTTCAGCTTGTGAGATGAAAGACTAGACTGTATTCAAGCCACTGCAAGGAAAGCCGGCCTCCTTTCGAGTCAGGGCTTCTCGGTGTATATGCCCATTGAGGCAGCAATCTCAGGGTCCCTCCCTCATACCTATTGCTGAGAGAAGCCTCCTCTTGAGGGGCTTGTGGAAAGGTGGCCTACGTCTTGAGTCTAAGCCAGGGAATCAGCTCTCATCTCGAGGCAATTTGGGGTACACGGAGCAGTCCTCGAGTTGCTCTGCTGAACTTGGTACTCCTCTAGACTTGGCCCGTTGTTCTCGGGGAACCTCTGGAGTTGCCTAAAGGGAGTCAAGCCTCAGGTCGTGTTTGATGGGGAACGGGGGATGGCTCTGGAGTCAATGCAGGGGAAGCGGGCCTCATCTCGAGTTGATTTGGGGCCCATGGAGCTCCTTCGCGATGCTGGTGTGACCTCAGGGTCCCTCTCTACTTGTGACAGTGTTTTTGCGGACTGTCTCGACATCCATCAAGCAAGTCGAGGCTCCTGACATGTTTCAGGGGGGGCTCACGGAATTGCTCTGCATGCAGTGCAGGGGAATCGGGCCTCATCTCGCTTGGAGGGGGAAGTCTCATGGTTTTTCTCGAGTTGCGGCGGGGGGACTGGGGTACATTCTCGACTTACGGCGGGGATGGCCCTTCAACCCTCGTGTTTTTGGTTCAACGAAGTCAGGACTCCTGTCGAGTTACGAGGGACACCTCAGGAGTCTCTTCGAGGCTTGGCAGGGCAAAAGGAACGCTTCTCGAGGTGAGTCGGGAGACCCAGGGTCCCTTTCCAGTAGCCACAGGGATACTGGGATTCCTGTCAATGTTCAAGAGGAGTCAGGCTCCGTCAAATTTTGAAGCAGTGAGCTCTGCGTGCCTCTCGAGGTGTCAGAGGCATGTGAGGCATTCCGTCGAAAGGAGTCGGGGACCTAGGGCTTTCTCTAGGGACTCCACAGGTGGTGCAGACATCCCTTCAGCTTGTGAGATGAAAGACTAGACTGTATTCAAGCCACTGCAAGGAAAGCCGGCCTCCTTTCGAGTCAGGGCTTCTCGGTGTATATGCCCATTGAGGCAGCAATCTCAGGGTCCCTCCCTCATACCTATTGCTGAGAGAAGCCTCCTCTTGAGGGGCTTGTGGAAAGGTGGCCTACGTCTTGAGTCTAACCAGGGAATCAGCTCTCATCTCGAGGCAATTTGGGGTACACGGAGCAGTCCTCTCGAGTTGCTCTGCTGAACTTGGTACTCCTCCTAGACTTGGCCCGTTGTTCTCGGGGAACCTCTGGAGTTGCCTAAAGGGAGTCAAGCCTCAGGTCGTGTTTGATGGGGAACGGGGGATGGCTCTGGAGTCAATGCAGGGGAAGCGGGCCTCATCTCGAGTTGATTTGGGGCCCATGGAGCTCCTTCGCGATGCTGGTGTGACCTCAGGGTCCCTCTCTACTTGTGACAGTGTTTTTGCGGACTGTCTCGACATCCATCAAGCAAGTCGAGGCTCCTGACATGTTTTTTCAGGGGGCTCACGGAATTGCTCTGCATGCAGTGCAGGGGAATCGGGCCTCATCTCGCTTGGAGGGGGAAGTCTCATGGTTTTTCTCGAGTTGCGGCGGGGACCTGGGGGTACATTCTCGACTTACGGCGGGGATGGCCCTTCAACCCTCGTGTTGGTTCAACGAAGTCAAGTCAGGAGACTCCTGTCGAGTTACGAGGGACACCTCAGGAGTCTCTTCGAGGCTTGGCAGGGCAAAAGGAACGCTTCTCGAGGTGAGTCGGGAGACCCAGGGTCCCCTTTCCAGTAGCCACAGGGATACTGGGATTCCTGTCAATGTTCAAGAGGAGTCAGGCTCCGTCAAATTTTGAAGCAGTGAGCTCTGCGTGCCTCTCGAGGTGTCAGAGGCATGTGAGGCATTCCGTCGAAAGGAGTCGGGGACCCTAGGGCTTTCTCTAGGGGACTCCACAGGTGGTGCAGACATCCCTTCACCTTGTGAGATGAAAAGACTAGACTGTAATTCAAGCCACTGCAAGGAAACCCGGCCTCCTTTCGAGTCAGGGCTTCTCGGTGTATATGCCCATTTGAGGCAGCAATCTCAGGTCCCTCCCTCATACCTATTGCTGAGAGAAGCCTCCTCTTGAGGGGCTTGTGGAAAGGTGGCCTACGTCTTGAGTCTAAGCCAGGGAATCAGCTCTCATCTCGAGGCAATTTGGGGTACACGTAGCAGTCCTCGAGTTGCTCTGCTGAACTTGGTACTCCTCTAGACTTGGCCCGTTGTTCTCGGGGAAACCTCTGGAGTTGCCTAAAAGGGGAAGTTCAAAGCCTCAGGTCGTGTTTGATGGGGAACGGGGGATGGCTCTGGAGTCAATGCAGGGGAAGCGGGCCTCATCTCGAGTTGATTTGGGGCCCATGGAGCTCCTTCCGCGCAGATGCTGGTGTGACCTCAGGTCCCTCTCTACTTGTGACAGTGTTTTTGCGGACTGTCCTCGACATCCATCAAGCAAGTCGAGGCTCCTGACATGTTTCAGGGGGCTCACGGAATTGCTCTGCATGCAGTGCAGGGGAATCGGGCCTCATCTCGCTCTTGGAGGGGGAAGTCTCATTGGTTTTTTCTTTTTTTCTCCTCGAGTTGCGGCGGGGACCTGGGGGGTACATTCTCGACTTACGGCGGGGATGGCCCTTCAACCCTCGTGTTTGTTTCAACGAAGTCAGGACTCCTGTCGAGTTACGAGGGACACCTCAGGAGTCTCTTCGAGGCTTGGCAGGGCAAAAGGGACGCTTCTCGAGGTGAGGTCGGGAGACCCAGGGTCCCTTTCCAGTTAGCCACAGGATACTGGGATTTCCCTGTCAATGTTTACAAGAGGAGTCAGGCTCCGTCAAATTTTGAAGCAGTGAGCTCTGCGTGCCTCTCGAGGTGTCAGAGGCATGTGAGGCATTCCGTCGAAAGGAGTCGGGGACCTAGGGCTTTCTCTAGGGACTCCACAGGTGGTGCAGACATCCCTTCACCTTGTGAGATGAAAGACTAGACTGTATTCAAGCCACTGCAAGGAAAACCCGGCCTCCTTTCGAGTCAGGGCTTCTCGGTGTATATGCCCATTGAGGCAGCAATCTCAGGGTCCCCTCCCCCCTCATACCTATTGCTGAGAGAAGCCTCCTCTTGAGGGGCTTGTGGAAAGGTGGGCCTACGTCTTGAGTCTAAGCCAGGGAATCAGCTCTCATCTCGAGGCAATTTGGGGTACACACCGGAGCAGTCCTCGAGTTGCTCTGCTGAACTTGGTACTCCTCTAGACTTGGGGCCCGTTGTTCTCGGGGGGAACCTCTGGAGTTGCCTAAAGGGAGTCAAGCCTCAGGTCGTGTTTGATGGGGAACGGGGGGATGGATGGCTCTGGAGTCAATGCAGGGGAAGCGGGCCTCATCTCGAGTTGATTTGGGGCCCATGGAGCTCCCTTCGCGATGCTGGTGTGACCTCAGGGTCCCTCTCTACTTGTGACAGTGTTTTTTGCGGACTGTCTCGACATCCATCAAGCAAGTCGAGGCTCCTGACATGTTTCAGGGGGCTCACGGAATTGCTCTGCATGCAGTGCATGGGAATCGGGGCCTCATCTCGCTTGGAGGGGGAAGTCTCATTGTTTTTCTCGAGTTGCGGCGCGGGGACCTGGGGTACATTCTCGACTTACGGCGGGGGGGGTATGGCCCTTCAAAACCCTCGTGTTTTGTTCAACGAAGTCAGGACCTCCTGTCGAGTTACGAGGGACACCTCAGGGAGTCTCTTCGAGGCTTGGCAGGGCAAAAGGAACGCTTCTCGAGGTGAGTCGGGAGACCCAGGGTCCCTTTTCCAGTAGCCACAGGGATACTGGGATTCCTGTCAATGTTCAAGAGGAGTCAGGCTCCGTCAAATTTTGAAGCAGTGAGCTCTCTGCGTGCCTCTCGAGGTGTCAGAGAGGCATGTGAGGCATTCCGTCGAAAGGAGTCGGGGACCTAGGGCTTTCTCTAGGGACTCCACAGGTGGTGCAGACATCCCTTCACTTGTGAGATGAAAGACTAGACTGTATTCAAGCCACTGCAAGGAAACCCGGCCTCCTTTCGAGTCAGGGCTTCTCGGTGTATATGCCCATTGAGGCAGCAATCTCAGGGTCCCCTCCCTCATACCTATTGCTGAGAGAAGCCTCCTCCTTGAGGGGCTTGTGGAAAGGTGGCCTACGTCTTGAGTCTAAGCCAGGAATCAGCTCTCATCTCGAGGCAATTTGGGGTACACGGAGCAGTCCTCGAGTTGCTCTGCTGAACTTGGTACTTCCTCTAGACTTTGGCCCGTTGTTCTCTCGGGGGGAACCTCTGGAGTTGCCTAAAGGGAGTCAAGCCTCAGGTCGTGTTTGATGGGGAACGGGGGATGGCTCTGGAGTCAATGCAGGGGAAGCGGGCCTCATCTCGAGTTGATTTGGGGCCCATGGAGCTCCTTCGCGATGCTGGTGTGACCTCAGGGTCCCTCTCTACTTGTGACAGTGTTTTTGCGGACTGTCTCGACATCCATCAAGCAAGTCGAGGCTCCTGACATGTTTCAGGGGCTCACGGAATTGCTCTGCATGCAGTGCAGGGGAATCGGGCCTCATCTCGCTTGGAGGGGGAAGTCTCATGGTTTTTCTCGAGTTGCGGCGGGGACCTGGGGTACATTCTCGACTTACGGCGGGGATGGCCCTTCAAAACCCTCGTGTTTGTTCAACGAAGTCAGGACTCCTGTCGAGTTACGAGGGACACCTCAGGAGTCTCTTCGAGGCTTGGCAGGGCAAAAGGGAACGCTTCTCGAGGTGAGTCGGGAGACCCAGGGTCCCTTTCCAGTTTGATAAGCCACAGGGATACTGGGATTCCTGTCAATGTTCAAAGAGGAGTCAGGCTCCGTCAAATTTTGAAGCAGTGAAGCTCTGCGTGCCTCTCGAGGTGTCAGAGGCATGTGAGGCATTCCGTCGAAAGGAGTCGGGGACCTAGGGCTTTCTCTAGGGACTCCACAGGTGGTGCAGACATCCCTTCAGCTTGTGAGATGAAAGACTAGACTGTATTCAAGCCACTGCAAGGAAAAGCCGGCCGTCCTTTCGAGTCAGGGCTTCTCGGTGTATATGCCCATTGAGGCAGCAATCTCAGGGGTCCCTCCCTCATACCTATTGCTGAGAGAAGCCTCCTCTTGAGGGGCTTGTGGAAAGGTGGCCTACGTCTTGAGTCTAAGCCAGGGAATCAGCTCTCATCTCGAGGCAATTTGGGGTACACGGAGCAGTCCTCGAGTTGCTCTGCTGAACTTGGTACTCCATCTAGACTTGGCCACGTTGTTCTCGGGGAAAACTCTGGAGTTGCCTAAAGGGAGTCAAGCCTCAGGTCGTGTTTTGATGGGAACGGGGGGGATGGCTCTGGAGTCAATGCAGGGGAAGCGGGCCTCATCTCGAGTTGATTTGGGGGCCCATGGAGCTCCTTCGCGATGCTGGTGTGACCTCAGGGTCCCTCTCTACTTGTGACAGTGTTTTTGCGGACTGTCTCGACATCCATCAAGCAAGTCGAGGCTCCTGACATGTTTCAGGGGGCTCACGGAATTGCTCTGCATGCAGTGCAGGGGAATCGGGCCTTCATCTCGCTTGGAGGGGGAAGTCTCATGGTTTTTCTCGAGTTGCGGCGGGGACCTGGGGTACATTCTCGACTTACGGCGGGGATGGCCCTTCAACCCTCGTGTTTGTTTCAACGAAGTCAGGACTCCTGTCGAGTTACGAGGGGGACACCTCAGGAGTCTCTTCGAGGCTTGGCAGGGCAAAAAAGGGAACGCTTCTCGAGGTGAGTCGGGAGACCCAGGGTCCCTTTCCAGTAGCCACAGGGATACTGGGATTCCTGTCAATGTTCAAGAGGAGTCAGGGAGTCATTGCTCCTGTCAAATTTTGAAGCAGTGAGCTCTGCGTGCCTCTCGAGGTGTCAGAGGCATGTGAGGCATTCCGTCGAAAGGAGTCGGGGACCTAGGGCTTTCTCTAGGGACTCCACAGGTGGTGCAGACATCCCTTCTGCTTGTGAGATGAAAGACTAGACTGTATTCAAGCCACTGCAAGGAAAAACCCTGGCCTCCTTTCGAGTCAGGGCTTCTCGGTGTATATGCCCATTGAGGCAGCAATCTCAGGGTCCCTCCCTCATACCTATTGCTGAGAGAAGCCTCCTCTTGAGGGGCTTGTGGAAAGGTGGCCTACGTCTTGAGTCTAAGCCAGGGAATCAGCTCTCATCTCGAGGCAATTTGGGGTACACGGAGCAGTCCTCGAGTTGCTCTGCTGAACTTGGTACTCCTCTAGACTTGGCCCGTTGTTCTCCGGGGAACCTCTGGAGTTGCCTAAAGGGAGTCAAGCCTCAGGTCGTGTTTGATGGGGAACGGGGGATGGCTCTGGAGTCAATGCAGGGGAAGCGGGCCTCATCTCGAGTTGATTTGGGGGCCCATGGAGCTCTTCGCGATTGCTGGTGTGTGACCTCTCAGGGGGTCCCTCTCTACTTGTGACAGTGTTTTTGCGGACTGTCTCGACATCCATCAAGCAAGTCGAGGCTCCTGACATGTTTCAGGGGGCTCACGGAATTGCTCTGCATGCAGTGCAGGGGAATCGGGCCTCATCTCGCTTGGAGGGGGGAAGTCTCATGGTTTTTCTCGAGTTGCGGCGGGGACCTGGGGGTGGGGGTACATTCTCGACTTACGGCGGGGATGGCCCTTCAACCCGTGTGTTGGTTCAACGAAGTCAGGACTCCTGTCGAGTTACGAGGGACACCTCAGGAGTCTCTTCGAGGCTTGGCAGGGCAAAAGGAACGCTTCTCGAGGTGAGTCGGGAGGACCCAGGGTCCCTTTCCAGTAGCCACAGGGGGATACTGGGATTCCTGTCAATGTTCAAGAGGAGTCAGGCTCCGTCAAATTTTGAAGCAGTGAGCTCTGCGTGCCTCTCGAGGTGTCAGAGGCATGTGAGGCATTCCGTCGAAAGGAGTCGGGGACCTAGGGGGCTTTCTCTAGGGACTCCACAGGTGGTGCAGACATCCCTTCACCTTGTGAGATGAAAGACTAGACTGTATTCAAGCCACTGCAAGGAAAGCCGGCCTCCTTTCGAGTCAGGGCTTCTCGGTGTATATGCCCATTGAGGCAGCAATCTCAGGGTCCCTCCCTCATACCTATTGCTGAGAGAATCTATCTCAGGCCTCCTCTTGAGGGGCTTGTGGAAAGGTGGCCTACGTCTTGAGTCTAAGCCAGGGAATCAGCTCTCATCTCGAGGCAATTTGGGGTACACGGCGCAGTCCTCGAGTTGCTCTGCTGAACTTGGTACTCCTCTAGACTTGGCCCGTTGTTCTCGGGGAACCTCTGGAGTTGCCTAAAGGGAGTCAAGCCTCAGGTCGTGTTTGATGGGGAACGGGGGATGGCTCTGGAGTCAATGCAGGGGAAGCGGGCCTCATCTCGAGTTGATTTGGGGCCCATGGAGCTCCTTCGCGATGCTGGTGTGACCTCAGGGTCCCTCTCTACTTGTGACAGTGTTTTTTGCGGACTGTCTCGACATCCATCAAGCAAGTCGAGGCTCCTGACATGTTTCAGGGGGCTCACGGAATTGCTCTGCATGCAGTGCAGGGGAATCGGGCCTCATCTCGCTTGGAGGGGGAAGTCTCATGGTTTTTTTCTCGAGTTGCGGCGGGGGGGGGGACTCTGGGGGTACATTCTCGACTTACGGCGGGGATGGCCCCTTCAACCCTCGTGTTTGGTTCAACGAAGTCAGGACTATCCTGTCGAGTTACGAGGGGCACTCAGGAGTCTCTTCGAGGCTTGGCAGGGCAAAAGAGGGGGGGGGACGCTTCTCGAGGTGAGTCGGGAGACCCAGGGTCCCTTTCCAGTAGCCACAGGGAATACTGGGATTCCTGTCAATGTTCAAGAGGAGTCAGGCTCCGTCAAATTTTGAAGCAGTGGAGCTCTGCGTGCCTCTCGAGGTGTCAGAGGCAATGTGAGGCATTCCGTCGGGAAAGGAGTTTTTTCGGGGGTTCCTAGGGCTTTCTCTAGGGAACTCCACAGGTGGTGTGCAGGACATCCCTTCAGCTTGTGAGATGAAAGACTAGACTGTATTCAAGCCACTGCAAGAAAAACGTCCGGCCTCCTTTCGAGTCAGGGCTTCTCGGTGTATATTGCCCATTGAGGCAGCAATCTCAGGGTCCCTCCCTCATACCTATTGCTGAGAGAAGGAGCCTCCTCTTGAGGGGCTTGTGGAAAGGTGGCCTAACGTCTTGAGAGTCTAAGCCACGGGAAAATCAGCTCTCATCTCGAGGCAATTTGGGGTACACGGAGCAGTCCTCGAGTTGCTCTGCTGAACTTGGTACTCCTCTAGACTTGGCCCGTTGTTCTCGGGGAACCTCTGGAGTTGCCTAAAGGGAGTCAAGCCTCAGGTCGTGTTTGATGGGGAACGGGGGAAGGCTCTGGAGTCAATGCAGGGGAAGCGGGCCTCATCTCGAGTTGATTTGGGGCCCATGGAGCTCCTTCGCGATGCTGGTGTGACCTCAGGGTCCCTCTCTACTTGTGACAGTGTTTTTGCGGGTCACTGTCTCGACATCCATCAAGCAAGTCGAGGCTCCTGACATGTTTCAGGGGGCTCACGGAATTGCTCTGCATGCAGTGCAGGGGGGCGCGGCGGCGCGGGGAATCGGGCCTCATCTCTCGCTTGGAGGGGGAAGTCTCATGGTTTTTCTCGAGTTGCGGGCGGGGACCTGGGGTACATTCTCGACTTACGGCGGGGATGTGGCCCTTCAAACCTAAAAAAACGTTGTTGGTTCAAACGAAGTCAGGGAGACTCCTGTCGAGTTACGAGGGACACCTCAGGAGTCTCTTCGAGGCTTGGCAGGGCAAAAGGAACGCTTCTCGAGGTGGAGTCGGGAGACCCCAGGGTCCCTTTCCAGTAAGCCACAGGGATTTTTTAACTGGGATTTCCTGTTCAATGTTCAAGAGGAGTCAGGCTCTTCCGTCAAAATTTTGAAGCAGTGAGCTCTTGCGTGCCTCTCGAGGTGTCAGAGGCATGTGAGGCATTCCAGTCGAAAGAGGAGTCGGGGACCTAGGGACTTTCTCTAGGGGTGGGTGCACTCCCACAGGGGGTGGTGTGCAGACATCCCTTCAGCTTGTGAGATGAAAGACTAGAACTGTATTTCAAGCCACTGCAAGGAAAGCCGGCCTCCTTTCGAGTCAGGGCTTCTCGGTGTATATGCCCATTGAGGCAGCAATTCAGGGGCGCTCCCCTCCCCTCATACCTATTGCTTGAGAGAAGCCTCCTCCTTGAGGGGCTTGTGGAAAGGTGGCCTACGTCTTGAGTCTAAGCCAGGGAATCAGCTCCTCATCTCGAGGACAATTTGGGGGTACACGGAGCAGTCCTCGAGTCTGCTACTGCTGAACTTGGTACTCCTTAGACTTGGCCGTTGTTCTCGGGGAACCTCTGGAGTTGCTAAAGGGTGGAGTCAAGCCTCAGGTCGTGTTTGATGGGGAACGGGGGATGGCTCTGGAGCAGGGGAAGGCGGGGGAATCAATGCAGGGGAAGCGGGCAGGGTCTCATCTCGAGTTGATTTTTGGGGCCCATGGAGCTCCTTCGCGATGATGGTGTGACCTCAGGGTCCCTCTCTACTTTGTGACAGTGTTTTTGCGGACTGTCTCGACATTCATCAAGCAAGTGCGAGGCTCCAGTGACATGTTTCAGGGGGCTCACGGAATTGCTCTGCATGCAGTGCAGGGGAATCGGGCCAGTCATCTCGCTTGGAGGGGAAATGTCTCATGGTTTTTTCTCGAGTTGCGGCGGGGACCTGGGGTACATTCTCGACTTAACGGCGGGGATGGACCCTTCAAAAAGCCCGACGTGTTGGTTTTCAACGAAGTCAGGACTCCTGTCGAGTTTCACGAGGGGACACCTCAGGAACTCTCTTCGAGGCTTGGCAGGGCAAAAGGAAAACAGAACGCTTTCTGAGGTGAGTCGGGAGGACCCAGGGTCCACTTTTTTTTTTCCAGTAGCCACAGGGCCACAGGGAATACTGGGATTCCTGGTCAATGTTCAAGATGACGTCAGGCTCCGTTCAAATTTTGAAGCAGTGAGCTCTCCTGCGTGCCTCTCGAGGTGTCAGAGGCAATGTGAGGCATTCCGCGCGAAAGGAGTCGGGGACCTAGGGCTTTCTCTAGGGACTCCACAGGTGGTGCAGACATCCCTTCAGCTTGTGAGATGAAAGACTAGACTGTATTCAAGCCACTGCAGGAAAGCCGGCCCGTACCTTCGAGTCAGGGCTTCTCGGTGTATATGCCCATTGAGGCGAGCAATCTCAGGGTCCCTCCCCTAATCATACCTATTGCTGAGAGAAAGCCTCCTCCTTGAGGGGCTTGTGGAAAGGTGGCCACGTTCTTGAGTCTAAGCCAGGGAATCAGCTCTCATCTCGAGGCAATTTGGGGGTACACGGAGCAGTCCTCGAGTTTGCTCTGCTTGAAACTTTGGGGGTACTCCTCTAGACTTTAACCCTTGGCCCGTTGTTTCTCTCCTGGGAGTCCTTGGAGTTGCCCCTAAAGGGAGTCAAGCTTCATGTCGTGTTTGATGGGGAAAACTTCGGGGGATGGCTCTCCCCTTTCCTGGACAGTCAAATTGCAGGGGAAGCGGGCCTCCTCTCGAGTTTTGATTTGGGGCCCATTTGGAGCTCCTTTCGCGATGCTGGTGTGACCTCAGGGTCCCTCCTCTACTTGTGACAGTGTTTTTGCGGACTGTCTCGACATCCATCAAGCAAGTCGAGGGCTCCTGAATGTTTCAAAAGGGGGTTCACGGAATTGCTCTGCATGCAGTGCAGGGGAATCGGGCCTCATCTCGCTTGGAGGGGAAAGTCTCTTGGTTTTTCTCGAAGTTTGCGGCGGGGGACCTGGTGTACATTCTCGACTTACGGGCGGGGATGGGACGCCCTTCCAACCATCGTGTGGTTCAACGATGTCTGGGACTCCTGTCGAGTTACGAGGGAAACCTCCGGAGTTTCTTTCGTGGCTTGGCAGGGCAAAAAAGAAAGCTTTCTCGAGGTTTTGAGTCGGGAGACCCAGGGTCCCTTTCCAGTAGCCACAGGGATACTGGGATTCCTGTCGATGTTCAAGATGAGTCTAGGGCTCCCTCAAATTTTGAAGCGGTGAGATCTGCGTGCCTCTCGAGGTGTCAGAGGGCATGTGAGGCATTCCGTCGAAAGTAGTCGGAGGGACGTAAGGTCCTTTATCTAGGGGGACTCCACAGGTGGTGCAGACATACCTTCTGCGTGTGAGATGAATGTCTAGACGGTATTCAAGACACATGCAAGGAATGCCGACCTCCTTTCGAGTCAGGGCTTACTCGGTGTTTATGCCCGCATTGAGGCATGCAATCTAAGTCAGGGTCCCTCCCTCATTACACTATTGCTGAGGAGAAGCATTCGCTTGAGGGGGCTTGTGGAAAGGTGGGCCTACGTCTTGAGTCTATGCCACGGAGGAATTCAGCTCTCATCTCGTGGCTAATTTGGGGTACACGGAGCAGTCCACGAGTTGCTCTGCTGAACTTCGGCGGTACTCATCTAGACTTGGCCCGTTGTTCCCTCGGGGAGCCTCTGGAAAGTTGCCTAAAGTGGGGAGTCAAGCCTCAGGTCGTGTTTGATGGGGAACGGGGGATGGCTCTGGAGTCAATGCAGGGGAAGCGGGCCCCCTCATCTCGAGTTGATTTGGGGCCCATGGAGCTCCTCTTCGCAATGCTGGTGTGACCTCAGGGTCCCTCTCTACTTGTGTCAGTGTTTTTTTTGCGGACTGGTCTCGACATCCATCAAGCAAGTCTCGAGGCACCTGACCGATGTTTCAGGGGGGCTCACTCTCGGAAATTTGCTCTGCATGCATGTGCAGGGAAAAGAATATCGGAGCTTTCATCATCTCGCTTGGAGGGGAAGTCTCATTGGTTTTTCTCGAGTTGCGGCGGGGGGGTGCGGGGAGGGGACATGGGGGTACATTCCTCGACTTCTTACGGCTGGGATTAGCCCTTGGCTGTCAATCCCTCGTGTTTGTTCAACGAAGTCAGGACTCCTGTTCGAGTTACGGGGACACCTCAGGAGTCTCTTCGAGGCTTGGCAGGGCAAAAAAAAAAAGGGACGCTTCTCTTCTCGAGGTGAGTCGGGGAGACCAAGGGACCCTTTCCAGTAAGCCACAGGATACTGGGATTCCTGTCAATGTTCAAGAGGAGTCAGGCTCCTGTCAAAAATTTTGAATGCAGTGAGTCTGCGATGCCTCTCGAGGTGGTCAGAGGCATGTGTTAGGCATTCCGGTCGAAAAAGGAGTCGGGGACCTATAGGGCTTTCTCTTGGGACTCCACCAGCTTGTGCACTGACATATCCAGGTCAGCTTGTAGAGATGAAAGTCTTGAGTTGTATATTCAAGCCACTGCAAGGAAAGCCGGCCTCCTTTCGAGTCAGGGCTTCGCGGTGTTATGCACCATTGAGGCAGCAATCTCAGTCTCCCGCCCTTCATAACTATTTGCTCAGAGAGAAGGCCTCCTCTTGAGGGGATTGTGGAAAAGGTGGCCTACGTTTGCGTCTATGCCAGGGAATCAGCTTTCATCTCGAGGCAATTTGGGGTACACGGAGCAGTCCTCGAGTTGCTCTGCTGAACTTGGTACTCCTCTAGACTTGGCCCGTTGTTCTCGGGGAACCTCTGGAGTTGCCTAAAGGGAGTCAAGCCTCAGGTCGTGTTTGATGGGGAACGGGGGATGGCTCTGGAGTCAATGCAGGGGAAGCGGGCCTCATCTCGAGTTGATTTGGGGCCCATGGAGCTCCTTCGCGATGCTGGTGTGACCTCAGGGTCCCTCTCTACTTGTGACAGTGTTTTTGCGGACTGTCTCGACATCCATCAAGCAAGTCGAGGCTCCTGACATGTTTCAGGGGGCTCACGGAATTGCTCTGCATGCAGTGCAGGGGAATCGGGCCTCATCTCGCTTGGAGGGGGAAGTCTCATGGTTTTTCTCGAGTTGCGGCGGGGACCTGGGGTACATTCTCGACTTACGGCGGGGATGGCCCTTCAACCCTCGTGTTTGTTCAACGAAGTCAGGACTCCTGTCGAGTTACGAGGGACACCTCAGGAGTCTCTTCGAGGCTTGGCAGGGCAAAAGGGACGCTTCTCGAGGTGAGTCGGGAGACCCAGGGTCCCTTTCCAGTAGCCACAGGGATACTGGGATTCCTGTCAATGTTCAAGAGGAGTCAGGCTGCCGTCGAAATTTTGAAGCAGAGAGTCTGGTGCTCTCGAGGTGTCAGCGGCTTGGATGGCACGTCTCGTCGAAAGCAGTCGGGGACCTAGGGCATTGCTCTAGGACTCCTCAAAAAAGGTAGGTGCTAGGAACATTCCTGTCATCTTGTGAGATGAAGGACTAGACTGTATTCAAAGCCACTGCAAGGAAAACCGGCCCTTCTTTCGAGTCAGGGCTTCTCGGTGTATATGCCCATTGAGGCAGCAAACTCAGGGTCCCTCCCAAGTCATACCTATTGCTGAGAGATGCCTCCTCTTGAGGGGCTTGTGGAAAGGTGGCCTACGTCTTGAGTCTAAGCCAGGGAATCAGCTCTGCGATTCTCGAGAGTCAATTTGGGGTACACGGAGCAGGTCCTCGAAGTTGGGCTCTGCCTGAACTTGGTACTCCTCTAGACTTGGCCCGTTGTCTCTCGGGGAAACTCTGGGAAAAGTCTGGAGTGGCCTAATAGGGAGTCTAAGCCTCAGGTCGTGTGTTGATGGGACAACGGGGGATGGCTCTGGAGTTCAATGGCCGGGGAAGCGGGCCACTCATCTCGAGTTGATTTGGGGCCCATGGTGCTCCTTTCGCGATGCTGGTGTGACCTCAGGGTCCCTCTCTACTTGTGACTAGGAGTTTTTGCGGACTATCTCGACATCCATCAAGCAAGTTCGAGGCTCCTGACATGTTTCAGGGGGCTCGTGGAAATTGCTCTGCATGCAGTGCAGGGAGGAATCGGGCGCTCATCTCGCTTGGAGGGGGGAAGTCTCATGGTTTTTCTCGAGTTGCTGGCGGGGACCTGGGGTACATTCTCGGATCTTACGGCGGGGATGGCCCTTCAACCGTATCCGTGTTTGTTCAACGAAGTCAGGACTCCTGTCGAGTTACGAGGGACACCTCAGGAGTCTCTTCGAGGCTTGGCAGGGCAAAAGGAACGCTTCTCGAGGTGAGTCGGGAGAACCAGGGTCCCTTTCCAGTAGCCACAGGGATACTGGGATTCCTGTCAATGTTCAAGAGGAGTCAGGCTCCGTCAAATTTTGAAGCAGTGAGCTCTGCGTGCCTCTCGAGGTGTCAGAGGCATGTGAGGCATTCCGTCGAAAGGAGTCGGGGACCTAGGGCTTTCTCTAGGGACTCCACGGTGGTGCAGACATCCCTTCACCTTGTGACCGATGAAAGACTAGACTGTATTCAAGCCACTGCAAGGAAACCCGGCTCCTTTCGAGTCAGGGCTTCTCGGTGTATATGCCCATTGATGGCAGCAATGTCAGGGTCCCTCCCTCCATACCTATTGCTGAGAGAGAAGCCTCCTCTTGAGGGGCTTAATGGAAAGGTGGCCTACGTCTTGAGTCTAAGCCAGGGATAACTCAGCTTTCATCTCGAGGCAATTTGGGGTAACTGGAGCAAGTCTCGAGTTGCTCTGCTGAACTTGGTACTCCTCCTTAGACTTGGCCCGTTGTTCTCCGGGTGAACCTTCTGGAGTTGTGCCTAAAGGGAGTCAAGCCTCAGGTCGTGTTTGATGGGGAACGGGGGATGGCTCTTGGAGTCAATGCAGGGGAAGCGGGCCTCATCTCGAGTTGAATTGGGGCCCATGGAGCTCCTTCGCGATGTGGTGTGACTCAGGGTCCCTCCTCTACTTGTGACAGTGTTTTTTGCGGGACTTGTCTCGACATCCATCAAGCAAGTCGAGGCTCCTGACATGTTTCAGGGGACTCACGGAATTGCTCTGCATGTAGTGCAGGGGAATCGGGCCCTCATCTCGCTTGGAGGGGGAACTTCTATTGTCTCCATGGTTTTTTTCTCGTGTTTTTTAGTTGCGGCGGGGGCGTACCTGGTGGTACATTCTCGATTCTTACGGCGGGGATGGCCCTTCAACCCATCGTGTTTGTTCAACGGAAGTCAGGACTCCTGTCGAGTTACGAGGGACAACCTCAGGAGTCTCTTCGAGGCTTGGCAGGGCAAAAGGAACGCTTCTCGAGGTGAGTCGGGAGACCAGGCGTCCTTTCTCCAGTAGCCTACAGGGATACTGGGTTGATTCCTGTCAATGTTCAAGAGGCGTCAGGCTCCGTCAAAATTTTGAAGCAGTGAGCTCTGCGTGCCTCTCTCGAGGTGTCAGAGGCATGTGAGGACCTTCCGTCGAAAGGAGTCGGGGACCTATGGCTTTCTCTAGGGACTCCACAGGTGGTGCAGACATCCCTTCAGCTTGTGAGATGAAAGACTAGACTGTATTCAAGCCACTGCAAGGAAAACCGGCCTCCTTTCGAGTCAGGGCTTCTCGGTGTATATGCCCATTGAGGCAGCAATCTCAGGGTCCCTCCCTCATACTATTGCTGAGAGAAGCCTCCTCTTGAGGGGCTTGTGGAAAGGGCTGGCCTACGTCTTGAGTCTAAGCCAGGGAATCAGCTCTCATCTCGAGGCAATTTGGGGTACACGGCGCAGTCCTCGAGTTGCTCTGCTGAACTTGGTACTCCTCTAGACTTGGCCCGTTGTTCTCGGGGAACCTCTGGAGTTGCCTAAAGGGAGTCAAGCCTCAGGTCGTGTTTGATGGGGAACGGGGGATGGCTCTGGAGTCAATGCAGGGAAGCGGGCCTCATCTCGAGTTGATTTGGGGCCCATGGAGCTCCTTCGCGGAATGCTGGTGTGACCTCAGGGTCCCTCTCTATTGTGACAGTGTTTTTGCGGACTGTCTCGACATCCATCAAGCAAGTCGAGGCTCCTGACATGTTTCAGGGGGCTCACGGAATTGCTCTGCATGCAGTGCAGGGGAATCGGGCTTCATCTCGCTTGGAGGGGGAAGTCTCATGGTTTTTCTCGAGTTGCGGCGGGGACCTGGGGTACATTCTCGACTTACGGCGGGGATGGACCTTCAACCCTCGTGTTTGTTCAACGAAGTCAGGACTCCTGTCGAGTTACGAGGGACACCTCAGGAGTCTCTTCGAGGCTTGGCAGGGCAAAAGGAACGCTTCTCGAGGTGAGTCGGGAGGGAGACCCTTTTTAGGGTCCCTTTACTAGTAGCCACAGGGATACTGGGATTCCTTGTCAATGTTCAAGAGGAGTCAGGCTCCGTCAAATTTTGAAGCAGTGAGCTCTGCGTGCCTCTCGAGGTGTCAGAGGCATGTGAGGCATTCCGTCGAAAGGAGTCGGGGACCTAGGGCTTTCTCTAGGGACTCCACAGGTGGTGCAGACATCCCTTCAGCTTGTGAGATGAAAGACTAGACTGTATTCAAGCCACTGCAAGGAAAGCCGGGTTGCCTCCTTTCGAGTCAGGGCTTTTTGCTCGGTGTATATGCCCATTGAGGCAGCAATCTCAGGGTCCCTCCCTCATACCTATTGCTGAGAGAAGCTCCTCTTGAGGGGCTTGTGGAAAGGTGGCCTACGTCTTGAGTCTAAGCCAGGGAATCAGCTCTCATCTCGAGGCAATTTGGGGTACACGGAGCAGTCCTCGAGTTGCTCTGCTGAACTTGGTACTCCTCTAGACTTGGCCGTTGTTCTCGGGGAACCTCTGGAGTTGCCTAAAGGGAGTCAAGCCTCAGGTCGTGTTTGATGGGGAACGGGGGGATGGCTCTGGAGTCAATGCAGGGGAAGCGCGGGCCTCATCTCGAGTTGATTTGGGGCCCATGGAGCTCTTCGCGATGCTGGTGTGACCTCAGGGTCCCTCTCTACTTGTGACAGTGTTTTTGCGGACTGTCTCGACATCCATCAAGCAAGTCGAGGCTCCTGACATGTTTCAGGGGGCTCACGGAATTGCTCTGCATGCAGTGCAGGGGAATCGGGCCTCATCTCGCTTGGAGGGGGAAGTCTCATGGTTTTTCTCGAGTTGCGGCGGGGACCTGGGGTACATTCTCGACTTACGGCGGGGATGGCCCTTCAACCCTCGTGTTGGTTCAACGAAGTCAGGACTCCTGTCGAGTTTACGAGGGACACCTCAGGAGTCTCTTCGAGGCTTGGCAGGGCAAAAGGAACGCTTCTCGAGGTGAGTCGGGAGACCCAGGGTCCCTTTCCAGTAGCCACAGGGATACTGGGATTCCTGTCAATGTTCAAGAGGAGTCAGGCTCCGTCAAATTTTGAAGCAGTGAGCTCTGCGTGCCTCTCGAGGTGTCAGAGGCATGTGAGGCATTCCGTCGAAAGGAGTCGGGGACCTAGGGCTTTCTCTAGGGACTCCACAGGTGGTGCAGACATCCCTTCAGCTTGTGAGATGAAAAAGACTAGACTGTATTCAAGCCACTGCAAGGAAAGCCCGGCTCCTCCTTTCGAGTCAGGGCTTCTCGGTGTATATGCCCATTGAGGCAGCAATCTCAGGGTCCCTCCCTCATACCTATTGCTGAGAGAAGCCTCCTCTTGAGGGGCTTGTGGAAAGGTGGCCTACGTCTTGAGTCTAAGCCAGGGAATCAGCTCTCATCTCGAGGCAATTTGGGGTACACGGAGCAGTCCTCGAGTTGCTCTGCTGAACTTGGTACTCCTCTAGACTTGGCCCGTTGTTCTCGGGGAACCTCTGGAGTTGCCTAAAGGGAGTCAAGCCTCAGGTCGTGTTTGATGGGGAACGGGGGATGGCTCTGGAGTCAATGCAGGGGAAGCGGGCCTCATCTCGAGTTGATTTGGGGCCCATGGAGCTCCTTCGCGATGCTGGTGTGACCTCAGGGTCCCTCTCTACTTGTGACAGTGTTTTTGCGGGACTGTCTCGACATCCATCAAGCAAGTCGAGGCTCCTGACATGTTTCAGGGGGCTCACGGAATTGCTCTGCATGCAGTGCAGGGGAATCGGGCCTCATCTCGCTTGGAGGGGGAAGTCTCATGGTTTTTCTCGAGTTGCGGCGGGGACCTGGGGTACATTCTCGACTTACGGCGGGGGATGGCCCTTCAACCCTCGTGTTTGGTTCAACGAAGTCAGGACTCCTGTCGAGTTACGAGGGACACCTCAGGAGTCTCTTCGAGGCTTGGCAGGGCAAAAAGGAACGCTTCTCGAGGTGAGTCGGGAGACCCAGGGTCCCTTTCCAGTAGCCACAGGGATACTGGGATTCCTGTCAATGTTCAAGAGGAGTCAGGCTCTCGTCAAATTTTGAAGCAGTGAGCTCTGCGTGCCTCTCGAGGTGTCAGAGGCATGTGAGGCATTCCGTCGAAAGGAGTCGGGGACCTAGGGCTTTCTCTAGGGACTCCACAGGTGGTGCAGACATCCCTTCACCTTGTGAGATAAAAGACTAGACTGTATTCAAGCCACTGCAAGGAAACCCGGCCTCCTTTCGAGTCAGGGCTTCTCGGTGTATATGCCCATTGAGGCAGCAATCTCAGGGTCCCTCCCTCATACCTATTGCTGAGAGAAGCCTCCTCTTGAGGGGCTTGTGGAAAGGTGGCCTACGTCTTGAGTCTAAGCCAGGGAATCAGCTCTCATCTCGAGGCAATTTGGGGTACACGGAGCAGTCCTCGAGTTGCTCTGCTGAACTTGGTACTCCTCTAGACTTGGCCCGTTGTTCTCGGGGAACCTCTGGAGTTGCCTAAAGGGAGTCAAGCCTCAGGTCGTGTTTGATGGGGAACGGGGGATGGCTCTGGAGTCAATGCAGGGGAAGCGGGCCTCATCTCGAGTTGATTTGGGGCCCATGGAGCTCCTTCGCGATGCTGGTGTGACCTCAGGGTCCCTCTCTACTTGTGACAGTGTTTTTGCGGACTGTCTCGACATCCATCAAGCAAGTCGAGGCTCCTGACATGTTTCAGGGGGCTCACGGAATTGCTCTGCATGCAGTGCAGGGGAATCGGGCCTCATCTCGCTTGGAGGGGGAAGTCTCATGGTTTTTCTCGAGTTGCGGCGGGGACCTGGGGTACATTCTCGACTTACGGCGGGATGGCCCTTCAACCCTCGTGTTGGTTCAACGAAGTCAGGACTCCTGTCGAGTTACGAGGGACACCTCAGGAGTCTCTTCGAGGCTTGGCAGGGCAAAAAGGGACGCTTCTCGAGGTGAGTCGGGAGACCCAGGGTCCCTTTCCAGTAGCCACAGGGGGATACTGGGGGATTCCTGTCAATGTTCAAGAGGAGTCAGGCTCCGTCAAATTTTGAAGCAGTGAGCTCTGCGTGCCTCTCGAGGTGTCAGAGGCATGTGAGGCATTCCGTCGAAAGGAGTCGGGGACCTAGGGCTTTCTCTAGGGACTCCACAGGTGGTGCAGACATCCCTTCACCTTGTGAGATGAAAGACTAGACTGTATTCAAGCCACTGCAAGGAAAGCCGGCCTCCTTTCGAGTCAGGGCTTCTCGGTGTATATGCCCATTGAGGCAGCAATCTCAGGGTCCCTCCCTCATACCTATTGCTGAGAGAAGCCTCCTCTTGAGGGGCTTGTGGAAAGGTGGCCTACGTCTTGAGTCTAAGCCAGGGAATCAGCTCTCATCTCGAGGCAATTTGGGGTGAACGGAGCAGTCCTCGAGTTGCTCTGCTGAACTTGGTACTCCTCTAGACTTGGCCCGTTGTTCTCGGGGAACCTCTGGAGTTGCCTAAAGGGAGTCAAGCCTCAGGTCGTGTTTGATGGGGAACGGGGTATGGCTCTGGAGTCAATGCAGGGGAAGCGGGCCTCATCTCGAGTTGATTTGGGGCCCATGGAGCTCCTTCGCGATGCTGGTGTGACCTCAGGGTCCCTCTCTACTTGTGACAGTGTTTTTGCGGACTGTCTCGACATCCATCAAGCAAGTCGAGGCTCCTGACATGTTTCAGGGGGCTCACGGAATTGCTCTGCATGCAGTGCAGGGGAATCGGGCCTCATCTCTCGCTTGGAGGGGGAAGTCTCATGGTCTTTTCTCGAGTTGCGGCGGGGGACCTGGGGTACATTCTCGACTTACGGCGGGGATGGCCCTTCAACCCTCGTGTTGGTTCAACGAAGTCAGGACTCCTGTCGAGTTACGAGGGGACACCTCAGGAGTCTCTTCGAGGCTTGGCAGGGCAAAAGGAACAGCTTCTCGAGGTGAGTCGGGAGACCCAGGGTCCCTTTCCAGTAGCCACAGGGGATACTGGGATTCCTGTCAATGTTCAAGAGGAGTCAGGCTCCGTCAAATTTTGAAGCAGTGAGCTCTGCCGTGCCTCTCGAGGTGTCAGAGGCATGTGAGGCATTCCGTCGAAAGGAGTGACCGTTAATCGGGGGACCTAGGGCTTTCTCTAGGGACTCCACAGGTGGTGCAGACATCCCTTCAGCTTGTGAAGATGAAAGACTAGACTGTATTCAAGCCAACTGCAAGGAAAACCGGCCTCCTTTCGAGTCAGGGCTTCTCGGTGTATATGCCCATTGAGGCAGCAATCTCAGGGTCCCTCCCTCATACCTATTGCTGAGAGAAGCCTCCTCTTGAGGGGCTTGTGGAAAGGTGGCCTACGTCTTGAGTCTAAGCCAGGGAATCAGCTCTCATCTCGAGGCAATTTGGGGTACACGGAGCAGTCCTCGAGTTGCTCTGCTGAACTTGGTACTCCTCTAGACTTGGCCCGTTGTTCTCGGGGAACCTCTGGAGTTGCCTAAAGGGAGTCAAGCCTCAGGTCGTGTTTGATGGGGAACGGGGGATGGCTCTGGAGTCAATGCAGGGGAAGCGGGCCTCATCTCGAGTTGATTTGGGGCCCATGGAGCTCCTTCGCGATGCTGGTGTGACCTCAGGGTCCCTCTCTACTTGTGACAGTGTTTTTGCGGACTGTCTCGACATCCATCAAGCAAGTCGAGGCTCCTGACATGTTTCAGGGGGCTCACGGAATTGCTCTGCATGCAGTGCAGGGGAATCGGGCCTCATCTCGCTTGGAGGGGGAAGTCTCATGGTTTTTCTCGAGTTGCGGCGGGGACCTGGGGTACATTCTCGACTTACGGCGGGGATGGCCCTTCAACCCTCGTGTATTGTTCAACGAAGTCAGGACTCCTGTCGAGTTACGAGGGACACCTCAGGAGTCTCTTCGAGGCTTGGCAGGGCAAAAGGAACGCTTCTCGAGGTGAGTCGGGAGACCCAGGGTCCCTTTCCAGTAGCCACAGGGATACTGGGATTCCTGTCAATGTTCAAGAGGAGTCAGGCTCCGTCAAATTTTGAAGCAGTGAGCTCTGCGTGCCTCTCGAGGTGTCAGAGGCATGTGAGGCATTCCGTCGAAAGGAGTCGGGGACCTAGGGCTTTCTCTAGGGACTCCACAGGTGGTGCAGACATCCCTTCAGCTTTGTGAGATGAAAGACTAGACTGTATTCAAGCCACTGCAAGGAAAGCCGGCCTCCTTTCGAGTCCAGGGCTTCTCGGTGTATATGCCCATTGAGGCAGCAATCTCAGGGTCCCTCCCTCATACCTATTGCTGAGAGAAGCCTCCTCTTGAGGGGCTTGTGGAAAGGTGGCCTACGTCTTGAGTCCTAAGCCAGGGAATCAGCTCTCATCTCGAGGCAATTTGGGGTACACGGAGCAGTCCTCGAGTTGCTCTGCTGAACTTGGTACTCCTCTAGACTTGGCCCGTTGTTCTCGGGGAACCTCTGGAGTTGCCTAAAGGGAGTCAAGCCTCAGGTCGTGTTTGATGGGGAACGGGGGATGGCTCTGGAGTCAATGCAGGGGAAGCGGGCCTCATCTCGAGTTGATTTGGGCCCCATGGAGCTCCTTCGCGATGCTGGTGTGACCTCAGGGTCCCTCTCTACTTGTGACAGTGTTTTTGCGGACTGTCTCGACATCCATCAAGCAAGTCGAGGCTCCTGACATGTTTCAGGGGGCTCACGGAATTGCTCTGCATGCAGTGCAGGGGAATCGGGCCTCATCTCGCTTGGAGGGGGAAGTCTCATGGTTTTTCTCGAGTTGCGGCGGGGACCTGGGGTACATTCTCGACTTAACGGCGGGGATGGCCCTTCAACCCTCGTGTTTGTTTCAACGAAGTCAGACTCCTGTCGAGTTACGAGGGACACCTCAGGAGTCTCTTCGAGGCTTGTGTGCAGGGCAAAAGGGAAACGCGCTTCTCTCGAGGTGAGTCGGGAGACCCAGGGTCCCTTTCCAGTAGCCACAGGGATACTGGGATTCCTGTCAATGTTCAAGAGGAGTCAGGCTCCGTCAAATTTTGAAGCAGTGAGCTCTGCGTGCCTCTCGAGGTGTCAGAGGCATGTCGAGGCATTCCGTCGCGTGACAGGAGTCCGGGGACCTAGGGCTTTCTCTAGGGACTCCACAGTGGTGCAGACATCCCTTCAGCTTGTGAGATGAAAGACTAGACTGTATTCAAGCCACTGCAAAGGAAACCCGGCCTCCTTTCGAGTCAGGGCTTTTTTTTTCTCGGTGTATATGGCCCATTGAGGCAGCAATCTCAGGGTCCCTCTCCGCCCTCATACCTATTGCTGAGAGAAGCCTCCTCTTGAGGGGCTTGTGGAAAGGTGGCCTACGTCTTGAGTCTAAGCCAGGGAATCAGCTCTCATCTCGAGGCAATTTGGGGTACACGGAGCAGTCCTCGAGTTGCTCTGCTGAAACTTGGTACTCCCTCTAGACTTGGCCCTTGTTTGCTCGGGAAACCTCTGGAGTTGCCTAAAGGGAGTCAAGCCTCAGTCGTTTTTGATGGGAACGGGGATGGCTCTGGAGTCAATGCAGGGGAAGCGGGCCTCATCTCGAAGTTGATTTGGGGCCCATGGAGCTCCTTCGCGATGCAGGGTGTGGACCTCAGGGTCCCTCTCTACTTGTGACAAGTGATTTTTGGCGGACTGTCTCGAAACATCCATCAAGCAAGTCGAGGCTCTGACAATGTTTCAAGGGGGCTCACAGGAATTGCTCGTGGCCATGCAAGTGTGGCAGGTTGAATCGGGCCTCATCTCGCTTTTGGAGGGGAAGTCTCATGGTCTTTCTCGGTTGCGTAGCAGGGCACCACGTTACATTCTCCGACGTACTTAACGGCTGGGATGGACCTTCAACCCTCGTTTTTGGTTTCAACGAAGTCCAGGACATCCTGACGAGTTACGAGGACAACCTCAGGAGTCTTTTTCCGAGGCTTGGCAGGGCAAGGAACGCTTCTCGAGTGAGTCCGGGAGACCCCAGGGGCCCTTTCCAGTAGCCACCGGGGTACTAGTTGGGGTTTTCCCTGTCAATGTTCAAGAGGAGTCAGGCTCCCACAAAATTTTGAAGCAGTGAGCTCTGCATGCCTCTCGCGGTGCATTCCGTCGAAAGGAGTCGGGGACCTAGGGCTTTCTCTAGGGACTCCACAGGTGGTGCAGACATCCCTTCACCTTGTGAGATGAAAGACTAGACTGTATTCAAGCCACTGCAAGGAAACCCGGCCTCCTTTCGAGTCAGGGCTTCTCGGTGTATATGCCCATTGAGGCAGCAATCTCAGGGTCCCTCCCTCATACCTATTGCTGAGAGAAGCCTCCTCTTGAGGGGCTTGTGGAAAGGTGGCCTACGTCTTGAGTCTAAGCCAGGGAATCAGCTCTCATCTCGAGGCATTTGGGGTACACGGAGCAGTCCTCGAGTTGCTCTGCTGAACTTGGTACTCCTCTAGACTTGGCCCGTTGTTCTCGGGGAACCTCTGGAGTTGCCTAAAGGGAGTCAAGCCTCAGGTCGTGTTTGATGGGGAACGGGGGATGGCTCTGGAGTCAATGCAGGGGAAGCGGGCCTCATCTCGAGTTGATTTGGGGGGGCCCATGGAGCTCCTTCGCGATGCTGGTGTGACCTCAGGGTCCCTCTCTACTTGTGACAGTGTTTTTGCGGACTGTCTCGACATCCATCAAGCAAGTCGAGGCTCCTGACATGTTTCAGGGGGCTCACGGAATTGCTCTGCATGCAGTGCAGGGGAATCGCCTCATCTCGCTTGGAGGGGGAAGTCTCATGGTTTTTCTCGAGTTGCGGCGGGGACCTGGGGTACATTCTCGACTTACGGCGGGGATGGCCCTTCAACCCTCGTGTTTGTTCAACGAAGTCAGGACTCCTGTCGAGTTACGAGGGACACCTCAGGAGTCTCTTCGAGGCTTGGCAGGGCAAAAGGGACGCTTCTCGAGGTGAGTCGGGAGACCCAGGGTCCCTTTCCAGTAGCCACAGGGATACTGGGATTCCTGTCAATGTTCAAGAGGAGTCAGGCTCCGTCAAATTTTGAAGCAGTGAGCTCTGCGTGCCTCTCGAGGTGTCAGAGGCATGTGAGGCATTCCGTCGAAAGGAGTCGGGGACCTAGGGCTTTCTCTAGGGACTCCACAGGTGGTGCAGACATCCCTTCACTTGTGAGATGAAAGACTAGACTGTATTCAAGCCACTGCAAGGAAACCCGGCCTCCTTTCGAGTCAGGGCTTCTCGGTGTATATGCCCATTGAGGCAGCAATCTCAGGGTCCCTCCCTCATACCTATTGCTGAGAGAAGCCTCCTCTTGAGGGGCTTGTGGAAAGGTGGCCTACGTCTTGAGTCTAAGCCAGGGAATCAGCTCTCATCTCGAGGCAATTTGGGGTACACGGAGCAGTCCTCGAGTGCTCTGCTGAACTTGGTACTCCTCTAGACTTGGCCCGTTGTTCTCGGGGAACCTCTGGAGTTGCCTAAAGGGAGTCAAGCCTCAGGTCGTGTTTGATGGGGAACGGGGGATGGCTCTGGAGTCAATGCAGGGGAAGCGGGCCTCATCTCGAGTTGATTTGGGGCCCATGGAGCTCCTTCGCGATGCTGGTGTGACCTCAGGGTCCCTCTCTACTTGTGACAGTGTTTTTGCGGACTGTCTCGACATCCATCAAGCAAGTCGAGGCTCCTGACATGTTTCAGGGGGCTCACGGAATTGCTCTGCATGCAGTGCAGGGGAATCGGGCCTCATCTCGCTTGGAGGGGGAAGTCTCATGGTTTTTCTCGAGTTGCGGCGGGGACCTGGGGTACATTCTCGACTTACGGCGGGGATGGCCCTTCAACCCTCGTGTTTGTTCAACGAAGTCAGGACTCCTGTCGAGTTACGAGGGACACCTCAGGAGTCTCTTCGAGGCTTGGCAGGGCAAAAGGAACGCTTCTCGAGGTGAGTCGGGAGACCCAGGGTCCCTTTCCAGTAGCCACAGGGATACTGGGATTCCTGTCAATGTTCAAGAGGAGTCAGGCTCCGTCAAATTTTGAAGCAGTGAGCTCTGCGTGCCTCTCGAGGTGTCAGAGGCATGTGAGGCATTCCGTCGAAAGGAGTCGGGGACCTAGGGCTTTCTCTAGGGACTCCACAGGTGGTGCAGACATCCCTTCACCTTGTGAGATGAAAGACTAGACTGTATTCAAGCCACTGCAAGGAAACCGGCCTCCTTTCGAGTCAGGGCTTCTCGGTGTATATGCCCATTGAGGCAGCAATCTCAGGGTCCCTCCCTCATACCTATTGCTGAGAGAAGCCTCCTCTTGAGGGGCTTGTGGAAAGGTGGCCTACGTCTTGAGTCTAAGCCAGGGAATCAGCTCTCATCTCGAGGCAATTTGGGGTACACGGAGCAGTCCTCGAGTTGCTCTGCTGAACTTGGTACTCCTCTAGACTTGGCCCGTTGTTCTCGGGGAACCTCTGGAGTTGCCTAAAGGGAGTCAAGCCTCAGGTCGTGTTTGATGGGGAACGGGGGATGGCTCTGGAGTCAATGCAGGGGAAGCGGGCCTCATCTCGAGTTGATTTGGGGCCCATGGAGCTCCTTCGCGATGCTGGTGTGACCTCAGGGTCCCTCTCTACTTGTGACAGTGTTTTTCATGGTTGTGTCGAACCCTATCACAAAGTCGAGTCTGACTCTTGTTTCAGGTGGCCTACCGGAATTGTCAGCATGCCGTGCAGGGGAAATCGGGCGTCATTTCGCACTTGGAGGGTTGTATAAGTCTCTATTTAGGTTTTTCCTCGAGTCTGCGGGCAGGCGAAAAACCTATGGGGTACATTATTGAACTTTAACAGGCTGGGGATGGCCCTGTAAAACAATGGCTCCTGTGTTGGTTCAACCGCAAGTCAGGACTTCCGTTAGTACGTAGTTAACGATGGGACAAACTCAGGGTAGTCTACTTCGAAGCTTGGGGCAGGGCAAACGGATACCGCTTCTCGTAGTGTGAAGGTGCGGGAGACCCAGTGGTCGCAGGCGCTCCTGTTCGCATATAAAGCTCCACAGGATTAATGGGAATCCATGTCAATGGTCAAGAGGGAGTCAGGCTCAAAGTTTCCGTCAAAATTTTGAGAGGCTGGTAGAGCTATGCTGCGTTGCCTGCTACGAGGGTGTCAGCGGTCCTATCGTGAGGCACTTCCGTCGAAAGGAGTCGGTGTGACCTATTGGCATTACTTCGTATTGGAACTCCACAAGAGTGGTGCAGAGCATTCACTTCAGCTTCGTGAGCTTGAAAGACTTATACCCTGTAATTCAAAGCCAACTGCAAGGACAGCCGGGCCCTCCTTTCGCAGTCAGGGGCTTCTTCGGAGGTATATGCCATATGCGAGTTCGATGGCAGTCAAAGCTCGGGGCCTCGCCTTACAGTCTCAGGTCCTCCTCTTCATAGAGCGTGGGTGGGAACCCTAATGATGATTAGAAGCCGTTCTTCTTGAGTGGTCATGAGGACTGTGGTGGCTTTCGTCTTTGAGATCTTACGAGCCATGGGACTTAATCATCTGAGCTCATCTTCGAGGCTAATTTGATGGTAACAACAAGGAAGCGGAGCAGTTTGCTCGAGTATGCTCTGGCTGAATCTTGGTACTCTCCTCATATGAACTTGGCCCGCTTGTTACAGTCGGTGGAGACTCTCTGGGCAGCTTGGCCTTAAAGGGGAGTCAGGGGTAAGTCCTCAGGTCTGTGTTTGGATAGGGGGAACGTGGGATGGCATTCTGAGAGTCAATATGCTAGTGGGTAAGCGGATGTAGGCTCATATAGATATGTGATTTGGGGCTCCAATGAGAGCTCCTTTCGTCGAATGCTGGTGTGATCACAGCAGGTTCGCCTTCATATACTTGTGACAGTAGCGTTCGCAGGACTGACTCAGGAGATAAAGGGGACACCCCATCAAGTCAAGTCGATGGGAGGCATCACTGGACATGTTTCATTTTCAGGTGTGGTGCTCCACGAGGGATAATTGCGTTCATGGCATAGCAATGTGCTAGGGGTAAATGCAGGGCATCAATCAATCTGGCTTGGGGAGGTGGGAGAAGTCTCATACAGGTCTCAATGTTTTTCATCGAAGTTGCGGTCGTGGCGACGCTAGTGGTAACATCTCTCTACATACGGTCGGGTGTGATGGCCTGTCAAACGCGCTCGTGTTGGGTATCAACTTGAAAGTCAGGGGATCATTTGCCTGTTCGTGTTACGAGGGACAGCCATACCAGGAGTGGATGTCTCAGTTCGATGCTTCGCAGTTGTCATAAGGAACGTTTCTTCGCAGGAGATTCGGGCGACCCAGGGCCCCTTTCCAGTAGTCCACAGAGATACGTGTGGATTTGTCCAGTCATGTTCTCAAGATGGAGTCAGCTCAGGGCTCCGTCAAATTTATGAAGGCAGGTGAGGCTCTGCGTCCTTGCCCTCTCTAGAGGTGTCAGAGGCTATGTGAGAGCATTCTCTTACTTAACTCCTCCCAGCCTCGGACAAAGGAGTTCGCCGGGCACCTAGCGGCATTTCTTAAGGGACTCCACAGGTGGTGCCCAGACATCGCCTTGCATCTTGTCTGAGATGAAAGACTAGACTGTATTCAAACCACTGCAGAGGAAAGCGCGGCCTCCTTTCGATGTCAGGGCTCTCTCGCGATAGTATATGCACCATATGCTCGAGGCAGCTCAATCTCAGGGTCCCCTACACACTCGGACAATACCTATTGCTGAGAGAAGGCCAACATCCTCTTGAGGGGCTGTGAAAGGTGCCTTACGTCTTGATGAGTCTAAGCCAGGGAATCAGCTCTCATCTCAGAGGCAATATTGGGGGGTACACGGAGCAAGTCCCTCTGAGTTGCTCTGCTGAACTTGGTACTCCTCTAGACTTGGCCCGTTGTTCTCGGGGAACCTCTGGAGTTGCCTAAAGGGAGTCAAGCCTCAGGTCGTGTTTGATGGGGAACGGGGGATGGCTCTGGAGTCAATGCAGGGGAAGCGGGCCTCATCTCGAGTTGATTTGGGGCCCATGGATTCCCCCCAGCTCCTTCGCGATGCTGGTGTGACCTCAGGGTCCCTCTCTACTTGTGACAGTGTTTTGCGGACTGTCTCGACATCCATCAAGCAAGTCGAGGCTTCCTGACATGTTTCAGGGGGCTCACGGAATTGCTCTGCATGCAGTGCAGGGGAATCGGGCCTCTCTCGCTTGGAGGGGGAAGTCTCATGGTTTTTCTCGAGTTGCGGCGGGGACCTGGGGTTACATTCTCGACTTACGGCGGGGATGGCCCTTCAAAACCCTCGTGTTGGTTTCAACGAAGTCAGGACTCCTGTCGAGTTACGAGGGACACCTCAGGAGTCTCTTCGAGGCTTTGGCAGGGCAAAAGGAACGCTTCTCGAGGTGAGTCGGGAGACCCAGGGTCCCTTTCCAGTAGCCACAGGGATACTGGGATTCCTGTCAATGTTCAAGAGGAGTCAGGCTCCGTTCAAATTTTGAAGCAGTGAGCTCTGCGTGCCTCTCGAGGTGTCAGAGGCATGTGAGGCATTCCGTCGAAAGGAGTCGGGGACCTAGGGCTTTCTCTAGGGACTCCACAGGTGGTGCAGACATCCCTTCACCCTTGTGAGATGAAAGACTAGACTGTATTCAAGCCACTGCAAAGGAAAGCCCGCCTCCTTTCGAGTCAGGGCTTCTCGGTGTATATTGCCATTGAGGCAGCAATCTCAGGTCCCTCCCTCATACCTATTGCTGAGAGAAGCCTCCTCTTGAGGGGCTTGTGGAAAGGTGGCCTACGTCTTGAGTCTAAGCCAGGGAATCAGCTCTCATCTCGAGGCAATTTGGGGTACACGGAGCAGTCCTCGAGTTGCTCTGCTGAACTTGGTACTCCTCTAGACTTGGCCCGTTGTTCTCGGGGAACCTCTGGAGTTGCCTAAAGGGAGTCAAGCCTCAGGTCGTGTTTGATGGGGAACGGGGGATGGCTCTGGAGTCAATGCAGGGGAAGCGGGCCTCATCTCGAGTTGATTTGGGGGCCATGGAGCTCCTTCGCGATGCTGGTGTGACCTCAGGGTCCCTCTCTACTTGTGACAGTGTTTTTTGCGGACTGTCTCGACATCCATCAAGCAAGTCGAGGCTCCTGACATGTTTCAGGGGGCTCACGGAATTGCTCTGCATGCAGTGCAGGGGAATCGGGCCTCATCTCGCTTGGAGGGGGAAGTCTCATGGTTTTTCTCGAGTTGCGGCGGGGGACCTGGGGTACATTCTCGACTTACGGCGGGGATGGCCCTTCAACCCTCGTGTTGGTTCAACGAAGTCAGGACTCCTGTCGAGTTACGAGGGACACCTCAGGAGTCTCTTCGAGGCTTGGCAGGGCAAAAGGAACGCTTCTCGAGGTGAGTCGGGAGACCCAGGGTCCCTTTCCAGTAGCCACAGGGATACTGGGATTCCTGTCAATGTTCAAGAGGAGTCAGGCTCCGTCAAATTTTGAAGCAGTGAGCTCTGCGTGCCTCTCGAGGTGTCAGAGGCATGTGAGGCATTCGTCGAAAGGAGTCGGGGACCTAGGGCTTTCTCTAGGGACTCCACAGGTGGTGCAGACATCCCTTCAGCTTGTGAGATGAAAGACTAGACTGTATTCAAGCCACTGCAAGGAAACCCGGCCTCCTTTCGAGTCAGGGCTTCTCGGTGTATATGCCCATTGAGGCAGCAATCTCAGGGTCCCTCCCTCATACCTATTGCTGAGAGAAGCCTCCTCTTGAGGGGCTTGTGGAAAGGTGGCCTACGTCTTGAGTCTAAGCAGGGAATCAGCTCTCATCTCGAGGCAATTTGGGGTACACGGAGCAGTCCTCGAGTTGCTCTGCTGAACTTGGTACTCCTCTAGACTTGGCCCGTTGTTCTCGGGGAACCTCTGGAGTTGCCTAAAGGGAGTCAAGCCTCAGGTCGTGTTTGATGGGGAACGGGGGATGGCTCTGGAGTCAATGCAGGGGAAGCGGGCCTCATCTCGAGTTGATTTGGGGCCCATGGAGCTCCTTCGCGATGCTGGTGTGACCTCAGGGTCCCTCTCTTTGTGACAGTGTTTTTGCGGACTGTCTCGACATCCATCAAGCAAGTCGAGGCTCCTGACATGTTTCAGGGGGCTCACGGAATTGCTCTGCATGCAGTGCAGGGGAATCGGGCCTCATCTCGCTTGGAGGGGGAAGTCTCATGGTTTTTCTCGAGTTGCGGCGGCGACCTGGGGTACATTCTCGACTTACGGCGGGGATGGCCCTTCAACCCTCGTGTTGGTTCAACGAAGTCAGGACTCCTGTCGAGTTACGAGGGACACCTCAGGAGTCTCTTCGAGGCTTGGCAGGGCAAAAGGAACGCTTCTCGAGTGTGAGTCGGGAGACCCAGGGTCCCTTTCCAGTAGCCACAGGGATACTGGGATTCCTGTCAATGTTTCAAGAGGAGTCAGGCTCCGTCAAATTTTGAAGCAGTGAGCTCTGCGTGCCTCTCGAGGTGTCAGAGGCATGTGAGGCATTCCGTCGAAAGGAGTCGGGGACTAGGGCTTTCTCTAGGGACTCCACAGGTGGTGCAGACATCCCTTCAGCTTGTGAGATGAAAGACTAGACTGTATTCAAGCCACTGCAAGGAAAGCCGGCCTCCTTTCGAGTCAGGGCTTCTCGGTGTATATGCCCATTGAGGCAGCAATCTCAGGGTCCCTCCCTCATACCTATTGCTGAGAGAAGCCTCCTCTTGAGGGGCTTGTGGAAAGGTGGCCTACGTCTTGAGTCTAAGCCAGGGAATCAGCTCTCATCTCGAGGCAATTTGGGGTACACGGAGCAGTCCTCGAGTTGCTCTGCTGAACTTGGTACTCCTCTAGACTTGGCCCGTTGTTCTCGGGGAACCTCTGGAGTTGCCTAAAGGGAGTCAAGCCTCAGGTCGTGTTTGATGGGGAACGGGGGATGGCTCTGGAGTCAATGCAGGGAAGCGGGCCTCATCTCGAGTTGATTTGGGGCCCATGGAGCTCCTTCGCGATGCTGGTGTGACCTCAGGGTCCCTCTCTACTTGTGACAGTGTTTTTGCGGACTGTCTCGACATCCATCAAGCAAGTCGAGGCTCCTGACATGTTTCAGGGGGCTCACGGAATTGCTCTGCATGCAGTGCAGGGGAATCGGGCCTCATCTCGCTTGGAGGGGGAAGTCTCATGGTTTTTTCTCGAGTTGCGGCGGGGACCTGGGGTACATTTCTCGACTTACGGCGGGGATGGCCCTTCAACCCTCGTGTTTGGTTCAACGAAGTCAGGACTCCTGTCGAGTTACGAGGGACACCTCAGGAGTCTCTTCGAGGCTTGGCAGGGCAGGGCAAAGGGACGCTTCTCGAGGTGAGTCGGGAGACCCAGGGTCCCTTTCCAGTAGCCACAGGGATACTGGGATTCCTGTCAATGTTCAAGAGGAGTCAGGCTCCGTCAAATTTTGAAGCAGTGAGCTCTGCGTGCCTCTCGAGGTGTCAGAGGCATGTGAGGCATTCCGTCGAAAGGAGTCGGGGACCTAGGGCTTTCTCTAGGGACTCCACAGGTGGTGCAGACATCCCTTCACCTTGTGAGATGAAAGACTAGACTGTATTCAAGCCACTGCAAGGAAAGCCGGCCTCCTTTCGAGTCAGGGCTTCTCGGTGTATATGCCCATTGAGGCAGCAATCTCAGGGTCCCTCCCTCATACCTATTGCTGAGAGAAGCCTCCTCTTGAGGGGCTTGTGGAAAGGTGGCCTACGTCTTGAGTCTAAGCCAGGGAATCAGCTCTCATCTCGAGGCAATTTGGGGTACACGGAGCAGTCCTCGAGTTGCTCTGCTGCTGAACTTGGTACTCCTGTCTAGACTTGGCCCGTTGTTCTCGGGGAACCTCTGGAGTTGCCTAAAGGGAGTCAAGCCTCAGGTCGTGTTTGATGGGGAACGGGGGATGGCTCTGGAGTCAATGCAGGGGAAGCGGGCCTCATCTCGAGTTGATTTGGGGCCCATGGAGCTCCTTCGCGATGCTGGTGTGACCTCAGGGGTCCCTCTCTACTTGTGACAGTGTTTTTGCGGACTGTCTCGACATCCATCAAGCAAGTCGAGGCTCCTGACATGTTTCAGGGGGGCTCACGGAATTGCTCTGCATGCAGTGCAGGGGAATCGGGCCTATCATCTCGCTTGGAGGGGGAAGTCTCATGGTTTTTTTCTCGAGTTGCGGCGGGGACCTGGTGGTACATTCTCGACTTACGGCGGGGATGGCCCCTTCAACCCTCGTGTTGGTTCAACGAAGTCAGGACTCCTGTCAGAGTTTACGAGGGACACCTCAGGAGTCTCTTCGAGGCTTGGCAGGGCAAAAGGAACGCTTCTCGAGTTGAGTCGGGAGACCCAGGGTCCCTTTCCAGTAGCCACAGGGATACTGGGATTCCTGTCAATGTTCAAGAGGAGTCAGGCTCCGTCAAATTTTGAAGCAGTGAGCTCTGCGTGCCTCTCGAGGTGTCAGAGGCATGTGAGGCATTCCGTCGAAAGGAGTCGGGGGGGGGGTATGGACCTAGGGCTTTCTCTAGGGACTCCACAGGTGGTGCAGACATCCCTTCAGCTTGTGAGATGAAAGACTAGGGACTGTATTCAAGCCACTGCAAGGAAAGCCGGCCTCCTTTCGAGTCAGGGCTTCTCGGTGTATATGCCCATTGAGGCAGCAATCTCAGGGTCCCTCCCTCATTATCCTATTGCTGAGAGAAGCCTCCTCTTGAGGGGCTTGGGAAAGGTGGCCTACGTCTTGAGTCTAAGCCAGGGAATCAGCTCTCATCTCGAGGCAATTTGGGGTACACGGAGCAGTCCTCGAGTTGCTCTGCTGAACTTGGTACTCCTCTAGACTTGGCCCGTTGTTCTCGGGGAACCTCTGGAGTTGCCTAAAGGGAGTCAAGCCTCAGGTCGTGTTTGATGGGGAACGGGGGATGGCTCTGGAGTCAATGCAGGTGAAGCGGGCCTCATCTCGAGTTGATTTGGGGCCCATGGAGCTCCTTCGCGATGCTGGTGTGACCTCAGGGTCCCTCTCTACTTGTGACAGTGTTTTTGCGGACTGTCTCGACATCCATCAAGCAAGTCGAGGCTCCTGACATGTTTCAGGGGGCTCACGGAAATTGCTCTGCATGCAGTGCAGGGGAATCGGGCCTCATCTCGCTTGGAGGGGATGAAGTCTCATGGTTTTTTCTCGAGTTGCGGCGGGGACCTGGGGGTACATTCTCGACTTACGGCGGGGATGGCCCTTCAACCCTCGTGTTTGGTTTCAACGAAGTCCGGACTCCTGTCGAGTTACGAGGGACACCTCAGGAGTCTCTTCGAGTGCTTGGCAGGGCAAAAGGAACGCTTCTCGAGGTGAGTCGGGAGACCCAGGGTCCCCTTTCCAGTAGCCACAGGGATACTGGGATTCCTGTCAATGTTCCAAGAGGAGTCAGGCTCCGTCAAATTTTGAAGCAGTGAGCTCTGCGTGCCTCTCGAGGTGTCAGAGGCATGTGAGGGCATTCCGTCGAAAGGAGTCGGGGACCTAGGGCTTTCTCTAGGGACTCCACTAGGGTGGTTGCAGACATCCCTTCAGCTTGTGAGATGAAAGACTAGACTGTATTCAAGCCACTGCAAGGAAAAAGCCGGCCTCCTTTCGAGTCAGGGGGCTTCTCGGTGTGTATATGGCCCCCCATTGAGGCAGCAATCTCAGGGTCCCTCCCTCATTTACACTATTGCTGAGAGAAGCCTCCTCTTGAGGGGCTTGTGGAAAGGTGGCCTACGTCTTTGAGTCTTAAGCCAGGGAATCAGCTCTCATCTCGAGGGGCAATTTGGGGTACACGGAGCAGTCCTCGAGTTGCTCTGCCTGAACTTGGAACTCCTCTAGACTTGGGCCGACGTTGTTCTCGGGGAACCTCTGGAGTTGCCTAAAGGGAGTCAAGCCTCAGGTCGTGTTTGATGGGGAACGGGGGATGGCTCTGGAGTCAATGCAGGGGAAGCGGGCCTTCATCTCGAGTTGATTTGGGGCCCATGGAGCTCCTTCGCGATGCTGGTGTGACTCAGGGTCCCTCTCTACTTGTGACAGTGTTTTTTTTTGCGGACTGTCTCGACATCCATCAAGCAAGTCGAGGCTCCTGACATGTTTCAGGGGGCTCACGGAATTGCTCTGCATGCAGTGCAGGGGAATCGGGCCTCATCTCGCTTGGAGGGGGAAGTCTCATGGTTTTTCTCGAGTTGCGGCGGGGACCTGGGGTACATTCTTGACTTACGGCGGGGATGGCCCTTCAACCCTCGTGTTGGTTCAACGAAGTCAGGACTTCCTGTCGAGTTACGAGGGGGACACCTCAGGAGTCTCTTCGAGGCTTGGCAGGGCAAAAGGAACGCTTCTCGAGGTGAGTCGGGAGACCAGGGTCCCTTTCCAGTAGCCTCACAGGGATACTGGGATTTCCTGTCCAATTGTTCAAGAGGAGGGTCAGGCTCCGTTCAAATTTTGAAGCAGTGAGTTCTGCGTGCCTCTCGAGGGTGTCAGAGGGCATGTGAGGCATTCCGTCGAAATGGAGTCGGGGACCCTAGGGCTTTCTCTAGGGACTCCACAGGTGGTGCAGACATCCCTTCAGCTTGTGAGATGAAAGACTAGGACTGTATTCAAGCCACTGCAAGGAAAGAAGCCGGCCTCCTTTCGAGTCAGGGCTTCTCGGTGTATATGCCCATTGATTGGCAGCAATCTCAGGGTCCCTCCCTCATACCTATTGCTGAGAGAAGCCTCCTCTTGAGGGGCTTGTGGAAAGGTGGGCCTACGTCTTGAGTCTAAGCCAGGGAAAATCAGCTTATCTCGAGGCAATTTGGGGGTACACGGAGCAGTCCATCGAGTTGCTCTGCTGAACTTGGTAATCCTCTAGACTTGGCCCGTTGTTCTCGGGGAACTATCTGGAGTTGCCTAAAGGGAGTCAAGCCTCAGGTCGTGTTTGATGGGGAACTGGGGGATGATCTGGAGTCAATGCAGGGGAAGCGGGCCTCATTTTTTCTCGAGTTGATTTGGGGCCCATGGAGCTCCTTCGCGATGCTGGTGTGACCTCAGGGTCCCTCTCTACTTGTGACAGTGTTTTTGCGGGGACTGTCTCGACATCCATCAAATGCAAGTCGAGGCTCCTGACATGTTTTCAGGGGGCTCACGGAATTGCGCTCTGCATGCAGTGCAGGGGAATCGGGCCTCATCTCGCTTGGAGGGGGAAGTGAAGTCTCATGGTTTTCTCGAGTTGCGGGGGCGGGGACCTGTGGGTTTACATTCTCGGGAAATTACGGGCGGGGGCGAGTGGCCCTTCAACTCCTCGTGTTGGTTCAACGACGAAAGTCAGGACTCCTGGTCGAGTTAAGCACGAGGGGGACACTCAGGAGTCTCTTCGAGGCCTTGGCTAGGGCAAAAGGGGACGCTTCTCGAGGTTGAGTCGGGAGACCCAGGGTTCCCTTTCCCAGTAGCCCACAGGTAGATACTGGGGATCTCCTGTCAATGTTCAAGAGGGGGAGTCAGGCTCCGTCCAAATTTTGAACAGCAGTGAGCTTCTGCGTAAGGCCTCTCGGAAGCGTGTGGGTTTCAGAGGCATGTGAGGCATTCCGGGTCCGAAAAGGGGAGTCGGGGAACCTTGGCTTTTCTCTAGGGTAGACCCTCACAGGTGGTGCAGACATCCCTTCAAGCTTGTGGAAGATGAAGAAAGACTAGACTGTATTTTTCAAGCCACTGCGCAAGTGAAAAGTGCCGGGCCTCCCTTTCGAGTCAGGGCCTTCTCGGTGCTATTGGATGCCCTTTGAAGGCAGCAATCTCAGGGTCCTCCCCTCCATACCTATTGCTGAGAGACAGCCTCCTCTTGAGGGGGGATTTGTTGGGAAAAAGGTGGGGGGGGCCTACAGTCTTGAGTCTAAAGCAAGGGAAGTCAGCTCCTTCCATACTCGAGGGCAAATTTTAGGGGTTACCATCGGATGGAGGAGCAGGTCCCTCGAGTTTAGCTCTTGGCTGAAACCTTGGTTATAACTCCTATTGGAGCGACTATTTGGCCCGTTGTTCTCGGGGAACCTATGGAAGTTTGCCTAAAGGGGAGTTCAAGGGCCTCAGGGGGTCGTAGTTTGGATGGGGGGGGGGGGAAACGGGATGGATGGACTCTTGGGAGATTCCAATGGCACGGGGGGAAGCGGGGGCCTTTCAATCTTACGAGTTGGGAATGTCTGGGGCCCCATTGGAGCCTCCTTCGGCGGATGTGCTGGTGTGAACCTCTGGGGTCCCCTCTCTTTTCTTGTGGGGCGTCAGTGTTTTAGCCGGGGGGGGGGAGGGACTGTTCTCTGTGTCATACCCATTCAAAGGGCAAGGTTCGAGGGGGGCTTTTCACTGGGTGAACAATGTTTCAGGGGGGCCTTCACGGGAATTTGCTTCCTTGCATGCTGTTGCAGGGGGAATTTCGGGCCCCTCTCATTACTCGCTTTGGGAGGGGGAAGTTTCTCATGGTTTTTTCTCGAGTTTCGGCGGGGGGACCTGGGGTTACTTCTCGGACTTACGGCAGGGGGGATGGCACTTCAACCCTCGTGTTGGTTCAAACGAAGTAAGGATCCTGTCGTGTTACGAGGGACACTCAGGAGCTATTCGAGCTTGCAGGGCAAAAGGAACGCTTCTCGAGGGAGTCGGGAGACCCGGGTCACTTCCAGTAGACACACGGGATAATGGTAGTCCTGTCATATTGTTTCATGAGGAGGTAAGGCTCACGTCAAAATGTTTAGGACAGTGACCTCTGCGTGACTCCTCGGGAGTAGTCACGAGGCATGTGGAGGAATTCACGTCGAATGGAGTTCGGGGACATAGGGCTTTCTCCCTAGAGAGACCTCCATCAGGTGGTGCAGGACATGCCCTTCAGCTTGTGAGATGAAAGAATCCCGACCGTATTCAAGCCACTGCAAGGAAAGCCGACCTCCTTTCGTGTCATGCGGCTATTCTCGGTTGTAATTTGCCCATTGAGGCAGGATATATTCAGTGTCCCTCCCTCATACCTATTGCTGAGAGAAGCCTCTCTTGAGGGATATGCTTGTGGAAAGGTGGCCATACGTCTTGAGTCTATGCCAGGGAATGCAGCTCTCATCTCGAGGCAATTTGGGGTACACGGAGCAGTCCTCGAGTTGCTCTGTGAACTTGGTACTCCGCTAGACTTGGGGCCCGTTGTCCTCTCGGGGGAACCTCTGGAGTTGCCTCTAAAGGGAGTCAAGCCTCAGGTCGTGTTTGATGGGGAACGGGGGATGGCTCTGGAGTCAATGCAGGGAAGCGGACCTCATCTCGAGTTGATTATGGGGCCCATGGAGTTCCTTCGCGATGCTGTGGTGTGACCCTCAGCGGTCCCTCTCTACTTGTGACAGTGTTTTTTTGCTGTGACTTGTCTTTGACCATCCATTCAGAAGCAAGTCGAGGCTCCTGAACATGTTTCACACAGGGGGGGCACACGGAATTGCTACTGCATGGTAGTTCAGGTTGAGAATCGGCGGGGCCTCATCTCCACTTGGAGGGGGAAGTCTCAACTGTCGCTTTGCGTCCTCGAGTATTGCGGCGGGTATCTGAGTAAATTCCTCGACTTCACGGGCGCAACGGGGATCGGCCCGCACCTCCCATTACCCTCGTGTGTCTGCTTCAACGAAGGCAGTGCCCGCACCCAACAATGTTCCTGGAGACTATGAAGCCGAGGGACACCTGCTACCTAGTCTCATATCGAGGCCTAGTTGGCCATGGATCTCAAAAAAGATACGCGCTTCTCAGTGGAGATATCCGGTAGATAACCCAATCCCCCAGCCGGGCGCCTATAATTTCCGACCCGAAATAGCCACAAATGCGCTACTGGGATTACTGAGTCAAAGATGTGACAGGAGGAGTCAAGGACTCCGACAAAATTTTGAAGCCGGGTGATGCTCTGCGTTTCTTTCAGCGATGCGTGTCAGTAAGGCATGTGAGCAGTCATTCCAGTCGCAAAGGATTTCGGAAGGATGCATTAGGTGCTCTTTCCACATTAGTGATCCTCTCCACACTGAGGTGCAGATGGACACATCCCCTTAGTTCTGCATCTTGTGAGATAAAAGAATAGATCTGCTATTCAATACAACTGCATCAGGAAAGCCCCGGCCACCTAATTCGTGTACACGCATAGCCTGCTGCTCGGTTGTAAAATTCCCAATGTGAGGCATCAAACACATGGGGTCCCTCCCACGATACCCCAGAGATGCGTGAGAGCAGCACGTTCCTCCTGAGGGGCTGGTGGAAAGTAGGGAGTCTCCCTACGCCTCTTTTGAGTTCTATACCCACGTTGTAATTCAGACATCATCATATCGCAGGCAGATTTGGCGTGCGTTACATCGGATCAGTAATGTCATCGAGTTGACCTAGCTGTCATGAAACTGTGGTACTACCTCCATATCTAGACAATTGGACAGCACACGTATTGTTCTTTACTCGGGGGGCACATGCAGGACGATGCCACAATAGGGAGTCAAGACCTCATTTCTTTGGTTCTCGATGGGGGAAACGGGGGATGGGGGGCATCAGGAGGCAATGGCAGGGGCAAGCGGCGACCTCTCATCTCGAATTGATGGTTGTGGCCCATGGAGCTCATTAATCTCTATGCTGGGGTGTGTGACCTCCAGGGACCTCTCTCGCTGCACACGCATGTTACTTATGTGTTTATTGCGGACTTTACTCTGACTTCCATACCATAACAAGTGCGACGGTCTAAACCTGACACATGTTTACAATTTCCACAGGGATTCAAACAACGAAAAGCTGCTACATGTACCGCATTGCTGTTGCCATGGGGAATCAGGTGCCTCATATTCTCTGACTTGGACTGGGTAAGTTCCACCATCGCACATGGTTTTTCCCCCCCTTCGTGTTGCGGCAGGGACGCATGGGTAGGTACAATTCCTCGACTTAAACAACGGATGGGGGGGGGAGGGGGGGGCGTGGGAAAGTGCCACTTCAACGCCATCGTGATTGGTTCAACACAGAAAAGTCAGGGACCTCACATGTCGAGTTAAGAGGGACACCCTCAGGAGTCCTCCTCGAGTCTTGGCATCTACGGGGAAACGGAACGCTTCTCGTGGTGACCCCTAGGGATACATAGGGTTCACCTTTTCCATTTGGCCCACCCAGGGTACTACTACAGATTCCTGTCAAAGTTTAAGTAGGGGTAAGGGCTCCGTCAAATTTTGGGAAAGTAGTGAGCTCTGCGTTGCCGCCTAGGGGGCTGTCACCGCAACAACATGGTGAGGCCATTCCGAACTCGAATAAGAATCTCGGGGAACTGAAGAAGGGCTTTCTCTAGGGACTCCCACATGTTGGTGTCCAGAGCAGTACCTATCCCCACTATCTTGTGGGACGGAAACACTAGACGTGTGTATTCAATCCACTGCAACAGAAAGCCGGCCAGTCCTTTCGAGTCAGCAGAATGCTTCTCGTGTATATGCCCATTGAGGCAGCAATCTCAGGGTCCCTCCCTCATACCTATTGCTGAAGAAGCCTCCTCTTGAGGTGCTTGTGGAAAGGTGGCCTACGTCTTGAGTCTAAGTCCAGGGAATCAGCTCTCATCTCGAGGCAATATGGGGTACACGGAGCAGTCCTCGAGTTGCTCTGCTGAACTTGGTACTCCTCTAGACTTGGCCCGTTGTTCTCGGGGAACCTCTGGAGTTGCCTAAAGGGAGTCAAGCCTCAGGTCGTGTTTGATGGGGAACGGGGGATGGCTCTGGAGTCAATGCAGGGGAAGCGGTAAAGGGCCTCATCTCGAGTTGATTTGGGGCCCATGGAGCTCCTTCGCGATGCTGGTGTGAACCTCAGGGTCCCTCTCTACTTGTGACAGTTTTTCTTGCGGACTGTCTCGACATCCATCAAGTCAAGTCGAGGCTACCTGACATGTTTCAGGGGGCATCAACGGAATTGCCACTGCATGCACGTGCAGGGGAATCGGGCTTCATCTCGCTTGGAGGGGGAAGTCTCATGGTTTTTCTCGAGTTGCGGCGGGGACCTGGGGTACATTCTCGACTTACGGCGGGGATGGCCCTTCAACCCTCGTGTTTGTTCAACGAAGTCAAGGACTCCTGTCGAGTTACGAGGGACACCACTCAGGAGTTTTCTTTATCTTCGAGGCTTGGCAGGGCAAAAGGGACGCTTCTCGAGGTGAGTCGGGAGACCTAGGGTCCCTTTCCAGTAGCCACAGGTGATTACTGGGATTCCTGTCAATGTTCAAGTGAGGAGTTCAGGCTCCGTCAAATTTTGAAGCAGTGAGCTAATGCGTGCCTCTCGGGTGTCAGAGGCAATGTGAGGCATTCCGTCGAAAGGAGTCGGGGACCTAGGGCTTTCTCTAAAGGGACTCCACAGGTGGTGCAGACATCCCTTCAACCTTGTGAATATGAAAGACTAGACTGTATTCAAGCCACTGCAAGGAAAACCCGGCCTCCTTTCGAGTCAGGGCTTCTCGGTGTATATGCCCATTGAGGCAGCAATCTCAGGGTCCCTCCCTCATACCTATTGCTGAGAGAAAGCCTCCTCTTGAGGGGCTTGTGGAAAGGTGGCGCTACGTCTTGAGTCTAAGCCAGGGAATCAGCTCTCATCTCGAGGCAATTTGGGGTACACGGGAGCAGTCCTCGAGTTGCTCTGCTGAACTTGGTACTCCTCTAGACTTGGCCCGTTGTTCTCCTAATACGGGAACCTCTGGGAGTTGCCTAAAGGGAGTCAAGCCTCAAGGTCGTGTTTGATGGTGAACGGGGGATGGCTCTGGGCAGTCAATGCGAGGGGAAGCGGGCCTCATCTCGTGTTGAGTTTGGGGCCCAGGAGCTCCTTCGCGATGCTGGTGTGACCTCAGTGTCCCTCTCTCGACTTGTGACAGTGTTTTTTTTGCGGACTGTCTCGACAATCCATCAAAGCAAGTCCGAGGCGCTCCTGCACATGTTTTCAGGGGGCTCACGGAATTGCTCTGCATGCAGTGCAGGGGAATCGGGCCGTCATCTCGCTTGGAGGGGGAAGTTCTCATTGTTTTTACTCGAGTTGCGGCGGGGACCTGGGTACAATTCTCGACTTACGGCGGGGATGGGCCCTTCAACCCTCGTGTTTGTTCAAAACGAAGTCAGGGACTCCTGTCGAGTTACGATGGACACCTCAGGAGTCTCTCTATGCGAAGGCTTGGCAGGGCAAAAGGGACGCTTCTCGCATGGTGCGTCGGTAGACCAGGGTCCCTTTCCAGTAGCCGCAGGGATACTGTGGATTCCTGTCAATGTTCAAGAGGAGTCAGGCTCCGTCCAATTTTGAAGCAGTGAGCTCTGCGTGCCCTCCTCGGGGTGTCAGAAGGCATGAGAGGAATTCACAGTCGAAAGCAGTCGGCGGACCTAGGGCATTTCTCTATGGACTCCCCAGGTGCGTGCAGGGACACTCCCTTCACCTTTTGAGATGAAAAGATTAGACTGTATTTCCAAGCCACTGCAAGGAAACCCGGCCATCCTTTCGAGTCAGGCTTCTCGTGTATAGTGCCCATGTGAAGGCGCAATCTCAGGGTCCTCTCCCTCATACCTATTGCTGAGAGAAGCCTCCTCTGAGGGGCTTGTGGAAACAGTGTCCACTACGTCTTGAGTCTAAGCCAGGGATCAGCATCTCTCATCTCGAGGCCAATTTGCGGGTACACGGAGCAGTCCTCGAGTTGCTCTGCTGAAACTTGGTACTCACTCTCTAGACTTGGCACGTTGTTCTCGGGGAACCATCTGGAGTTGCCTAAAGGGAGTCAAGCCTCAGGTCGTGTTTGATGGGGAACGGGGGATGGCTCTGGAGTCAATGCAGGGGAAAGTGGGCCTCATCTCGAGTTGATTTGGGGCCCATGGAGCTCCTTCAGCGATGGCTGGTGTGACCTCAGGGTCCCTCTCTACTTGTGACAGTTTTTTGCGGACTGTTCTCGACATCCATCAAGCAAGTCGAGGCTCCTGACATGTTTCAGGGGGCTCACGGAATTGCTCTGCATGCAGTGCAGGGGAATCGGGGCCTCATCTCGCTTGGAGGGGGAAGTCTCATGGTTTTTCTCGAGTTGCGGCGGGGACCTGGGGTACATTCTCGACTTACGGCGGGGATTGGCCCTTCAACCCCTCGTGTTTGTTCAAACGAAGTCAGGACTCCTGTCGAGTTACGAGGGACACCTCAGGATGTCTCTTCGAGGCATTGGGCAGGGCAAAAGGGACGCTTCTCGAGGTGAGTCGGGAGAGCCCAGGGTCCCCGTTATCCAGTAGCCACAGGGATACTGGGATTCCTGTCAATGTTTCAAGAGAAGGTAGTCAGGCTCCGTTCAATTTTGAAAGCAGTGAGCTCTGCGTGCCTCTCGAGGTGTCAGAGGCATGTGAGGCATTCCGTCGAAAGGAGTCGGGGACCTAGGGCTTTCTCTAGGGACTCCACAGGTGGTGCAGACATCCCTTCACCTTGTGAGATGAAAGACTAGACTGTATTCAAGCCACTGCAAGGAAACCGCCTCCACTTTTCGAGTCAGAGGCTTCTCGGTGTATATGCCCATTGAGGCAAGCAATCTCAGGGTCCCTCCCTCATTACCTATTGCTGAGAGAAGCCTCCTCTTGAGGGGCTTGTGGAAAGGTGGCCTACGTCTTGAGTCTAAGCCAGGGAATCAGCTCTCATCCTCGAGGCAATTTGGGGTACACGGAGCAGTTCCTCGAAGTTGCTCTGCTGAACTTGGTACTCCTCTAGACTTGGCCCGTTGTTCTCGGGTGAACCTCTGGAGTTGCCTAAAAGGGAGTCAAGCCTCAGGTCGTGTTTGATGGGGAACGGGGGATGGGGCTCTGGAGTCAATGCAGGGGAACGCGGCCTCATCTCGAGTTGATTTGGGCCCATGGAGCTCCTTCGCGATGCTGGTGTGACCTCAGGGTCCCTCTCTACTTGTGACAGTGTTTTTGCGGACTGTCTCGACATCCATCAAGCAAGTCGAGGCTCCTGACATGTTTCAGGGGGCTCACGGAATTGCTCTGCATGCAGTGCAGGGGAATCGGGCCTCATCTTCCTTGGAGGGGGAAGTCTCATGGTTTTTCTCGAGTTGCGGCGGGGACCTGGGGTACATTCTCGACTTACGGCGGGGATGGCCCTTCAACCCTCGTGTTTGTTCAACGAAGTCAGGACGTCCTGTCGAGTTACGAGGGGACACCTCAGGAGTCTCTTCGAGGCTTGGCAGGGCAAAAGGGACGCTTCTCGAGGTGAGTCGGGAGACCCAGGGTCCCTTTCCAGTAGGCCACAGGGATACTGGGATTCCTGTCAATGTTCAAGAGGAGTCAGGCTCCGTCAAATTTTGAAGCAGTGAGCTCTGCGTGCCTCTCGACGGTGTCAGAGGCATGTGAGGCATTCCGTCGAAAGGAGTCGGGGACCTAGGGCTTTCTCTAGGGACTCCACCAGGTGGTGCAGACATCCCTTCACCTTGTGAGATGAAAGACTAGACTGTATTCAAGCCACTGCAAGGAAAAACCCGGCCTCCTTTCGAGTCAGGGCTTCTCGGTGTATATGCCCATTGAGGCAGCAATCTCAGGGTCCCGTCCCTCATACCTATTGCTGAGAGAAGCCTCCTCTTGAGGGGCTTGTGGAAAAAAAAAACTCTCAGTGGCCTACGTCTTGAGTCTAAGCCAGGGAAATCAGCTCTCATCTCGAGGCAATTTGGGGTACACGGAGCAGTTCCTCGAGTTGCTCTGCTGAACTTGGTACTGGGGCCTCTAGACTTGGCCCGTTGTTCTCGGGGGAGTAACCTCTGGAGTTGCCTAAAGGGAGTCAAGCCTCAGGTCGTGTTTGATGGGAAACTGGGGATGGCTCTGGAGTCAATGCAGGGGAAGCGGGCCTCATCTCGAGTTGATTTGGGGCCCATGGAGCTCCTTCGCGATGCTGGTGTGACCTCAGGGTCCCTCTCTACTTGTGACAGTGTTTTTGCGGACTGTCTCGACATCCATCAAGCAAGTCGAGGCTCCTGACATGTTTCAGGGGGCTCACGGAATTGCTCTGCATGCAGTGCAGGGGGAATCGGGCCTCATCTCGCTTGGAGGGGGAAGTCTCATGTTTTTTTTCTCGAGTTGCGGCGGGGACCTGGGGTACATTCTCGACTTACGGCGGGGATGGCCCTTCAACCCTCGTGTTTGTTCAACGAAGTCAGGAGTCCTGTCGAGTTACGAGGGACACCTCAGGAGTCTCTTCGAGGCTTGGCAGGGCAAAAGGGACGCTTCTCGAGGTGAGTCGGGAGACCCAGGGTCCCTTTCCAGTAGCCACAGGGATACTGGGATTCCTGTCAATGTTCAAGAGGAGTCAGGCTCCGTCAAATTTTGAAGCAGTGAGCTCTGCGTGCCTCTCGAGGTGTCAGAGGCATGTGAGGCATTCCGTCGAAAGGAGTCGGGGACCTAGGGCTTTCTCTAGGGACTCCACAGGTGGTGCAGACATCCCTTCACCTTGTGAGATGAAAGACTAGACTGTATTCAAGCCACTGCAAGGAAACCCGGCCTCCTTTCGAGTCAGGGCTTCTCGGTGTATATGCCCATTGAGGCAGCAATCTCAGGGTCCCCCCTCATACCTATTGCTGAGAGAAGCCTCCTCTTGAGGGGCTTGTGGAAAGGTGGCCTACGTCTTGAGTCTAAGCCAGGGAATCAGCTCTCATCTCGAGGCAATTTGGGGTACACAGGAGCAGTCCTCGAGTTGCTCTGCTGAACTTGGTACTCCTCTAGACTTGGCCCGTTGTTCTCGGGGAACCTCTGGAGTTGCCTAAAGGGAGTCAAGCCTCAGGTCGTGTTTGATGGGGAACGGGGGATGGCTCTGGAGTCAATGCAGGGGAAGCGGGCCTCATCTCGAGTTGATTTGGGGCCCATGGAGCTCCTTCGCGATGCTGGTGTGACCTCAGGGTCCCTCTCTACTTGTGACAGTGTTTTTGCGGACTGTCTCGACATCCATCAAGCAAGTCGAGGCTCCTGACATGTTTCAGGGGGGCTCACGGAATTGCTCTGCATGCAGTGCAGGGGAATCGGGCCTCATCTCGCTTGGAGGGGGAAGTCTCATGGTTTTTCTCGAGTTGCGGCGGGGACCTGGGGTACATTCTCGACTTACGGCGGGGATGGCCCTTCAACCCTCGTGTTTGTTCAACGAAGTCAGGACTCCTGTCGAGTTACGAGGGACACCTCAGGAGTCTCTTCGAGGCTTGGCAGGGCAAAAGGGACGCTTCTCGAGGTGAGTCGGGAGACCCAGGGCCCTCCCTTTCCAGTAGCCACAGGGATACTGGGATTCCTGTCAATGTTCAAGAGGAGTCAGGCTCCGTCAAATTTTTGAAGCAGTGAGCTCTGCGTGCCTCTCGAGGTGTCAGAGGCATGTGAGGCATTCCGTCGAAAGGAGTCGGGGACCTAGGGCTTTCTCTAGGGACTCCACAGGTGGTGCAGACATCCCTTCAGCTTGTGAGATGAAAGACTAGACTGTATTCAAGCCACTGCAAGGAAACCCGGCCTCCTTTCGAGTCAGGGCTTCTCGGTGTATATATGCCCATTGAGGCAGCAAATCTCAGGGTCCCTCCCTCATACCTATTGCTGAGAGAAGCCTCCTCTTGAGGGGCTTGTGGAAAGGTGGCCTACGTCTTGAGTCTAAGCCAGGGAATCAGCTCTCATCTCGAGGCAATTTGGGGTACACGGAGCAGTCCTCAGAGTTGCTCTGCTGAACTTGGTACTCCTCTAGACTTGGCCCGTTGTTCTCGGGGAACCTCTGGAGTTGCCTAAAGGGAGTCAAGCCTCAGGTCGTGTTTGATGGGGAACTGGGGATGGCTCTGGAGTCAATGCAGGGGAAGCGGGCCTCATCTCGAGATTGATTTGGGGCCCATGGAGCTCCTTTCGATGCTGGTGTGACCTCAGGGTCCCTCTCTACTTGTGACAGTGTTTTTGCGGGACTGTCTCGACATCCATCAAGCAAGTCGAGGCTCCTGACATGTTTCAGGGGGCTCACGGAATTGCTCTGCATGCAGTGCAGGGGAAATCGGGCCTCATCTCGCTTGGAGGGGGAAAGGAAGTCTCATGTTTTTGTTTTTTTTCTCGAGTTGGGCGGCGGGGGACCTGGGGTACATTCTCGACTTACACAACGGCGGGGATGGCCCTTCAAAATACCCTTCGTGTTTGTTCAACGAAGTCAGGAGTCCCGTCGAGTTACGAGGGACACCTCAGGAGTCATCTAATCGAGGCTTTAGGCAGGGCAAAAGGGAATCGCTTCTCGAGGTGAGTCGGGAGACCCAGGGTCCCTTTTCGTTACCAGTAGCCACAGGTGATACTGGGATTCCTGTCAATGTTCAAGAGGAGTCAGGCTCCGTTCAAATTTTTGAAGCAGTGAGCTGCTCTGCGTTGCTTCTCGAGGTGTCAGAGGCATGTGAGGCATTCCGTCGAAAGGAGTCGGGGATGGCTAGGGCTTTCTCTAGGGACTCCACAGGTGGTGCAGACATCCCTTCACCTTGTGAGATGAAAGACTAGACTGTATTCAAGCCACTGCAAAGGAAACCCGGTGCCTCCTTTCGAGTCAGGGCTTCTCGGTGTATATGCCCATTGAGGCAGCAATCTCAGGGTCCCTCCCTCATACCTATTGCTGAGAGAAGCCTCCTCTTGAGGGGCTTGTGGAAAGGTGGCCTACGTCTTGAGTCTAAGCCAGGGAATCAGCTCTCATCTCGAGGCAATTTGGGGTACACGGAGCAGTCCTCGAGTTTGCTTCTGCTGAACTTGGTACTCCTCTAGACTTGGCCCGTTGTTCTCGGGGGGAACCTCTTGGAGTTGCCTAAAGGGAGTCAAGCCTCAGGTCGTGTTTGATGGGAACGGGGGATGGCTCTGGAGTCAATGCAGGGGGAAGCGGGCCTCATCTCGAGTTGATTTTGGGGCCCATGGAGCTCCTTCGCGATGCTGGTGTGACCTCAGGGTCCCTCTCTACTTGTGACAGTGTTTTTGCGGACTGTCTCGACATCCATCAAGCAAGTCGAGGCTCCTGACATGTTTCAGGGGCTCACGGAATTGCTCTGCATGCATCCTGTGCAGGGGAATCGGGCCTCATCTCGCTTGGAGGGGGAAGTCTCATGGTTTTTCTCGAGTTGCGGCGGGGACCTGGGGTACATTCTCGACTTACGGCGGGGATGGCCCTTCAACCCTCGTGTTGGTTCAACGAAGTCAGGACTCCTGTCGAGTTACGAGGGACACCTCAGGAGTCTCTTCGAGGCTTGGCAGGGCAAAAAAGGGACGCTTCTCGAGGTGAGTCGGGAGACCCAGGGTCCCTTTCCAGTAGCCACAGGGATACTGGGATTCCTGTCAATGTTCAAGAGGAGTCAGGCTCCGTCAAATTTTGAAGCAGTGAGCTCTGCGTGCCTCTCTCGAGGTGTCAGAGGCATTGTGAGGCATTCCGTCGAAAGGAGTCGGGGACCTAGGGCTTTCTCTAGGGACTCCACAGGTGGTGTAGCAGACATCCCTTCAGCTTGTGAGATGAAAGACTAGACTGTATTCAAGCCACTGCAAGGAAAGCCGGCCTCCCTTTCGAGTCAGGGCTTCTCGGTGTGATATTATGCCCATTGAGGCAGCAATCTCAGGGTCCCTCCCTCATACCTATTGCTGAGAGAAGCCTCCTCTTGAGGGGCTTGTGGAAAGGTGGCCATACGTCTTTGAGTCTAAGCCAGGGAATCAGCTCTCATCTCGAGGCAATTTGGGGTACACGGAGCAGTCCTCGAGTTGCTCTGCTGAACTTGGTACTCCTCTAGACTTGGCCCGTTGTTCTCGGGGAACCTCTGGAGTTGCCTAAAGGGAGTCAAGCCTCAGGTCGTGTTTGATGGGGAACGGGGTATGGCTCTGGAGTCAATGCAGGGGAAGCGGGCCTCATCTCGAGTTGATTTGGGGCCCATGGAGCTCCTTCGCGATGCTGGTGTGACCTCAGGGTCCCTCTCTACTTGTGACAGTGTTTTTGCGGACTGTCTCGACATCCATCAAGCAAGTCGAGGCTCCTGACATGTTTCAGGGGGCTCACGGAATTGCTCTGCATGCAGTGCAGGGGAATCGGGCCTCATCTCGCTTGGAGGGGGAAGTCTCATGGTTTTTCTCGAGTTGCGGCGGGGACCTGGGGTACATTCTCGACTTACGGCGGGGATGGCCCTTCAACCCTCGTGTTTGTTCAACGAAGTCAGGACTCCTGTCGAGTTACGAGGGACACCTCAGGAGTCTCTTCGAGGCTTGGCAGGGCAAAAGGAACGCTTCTCGAGGTGAGTCGGGAGACCAGGGTCCCTTTCCAGTAGCCACAGGGATACTGGGATTCCTGTCAATGTTCAAGAGGAGTCAGGCTCCGTCAAATTTTGAAGCAGTGAGCTCTGCGTGCCTCTCGAGGTGTCAGAGGCATGTGAGGCATTCCGTCGAAAGGAGTCGGGGGACCTAGGGCTTTCTCTAGGGACTCCACAGGTGGTGCAGACATCCCTTCAGCTTGTGAGATGAAAGACTAGACTGTATTCAAGCCACTGCAAGGAAAGCCGGCCTCCTTTCGAGTCAGGGCTTCTCGGTGTATATGCCCATTGAGGCAGCAATCTCAGGGTCCCTCCCTCATACCTATTGCTGAGAGAAGCCTCCTCTTGAGGGGCTTGTGGAAAGGTGGCCTACGTCTTGAGTCTAAGCCAGGGAATCAGCTCTCATCTCGAGGCAATTTGGGGTACACGGAGCAGTCCTCGAGTTGCTCTGCTGAACTTGGTACTCCTCTAGACTTGGCCCGTTGTTCTCGGGGAACCTCTGGAGTTGCCTAAAGGGAGTCAAGCCTCAGGTCGTGTTTGATGGGGAACGGGGGATGGCTCTGGAGTCAATGCAGGGGAAGCGGGCCTCATCTCGAGTTGATTTGGGGCCCATGGAGCTCCTTCGCGATGCTGGTGTGACCTCAGGGTCCCTCTTACTTGTGACAGTGTTTTTGCGGACTGTCTCGACATCCATCAAGCAAGTCGAGGCTCCTGACATGTTTCAGGGGGCTCACGGAATTGCTCTGCATGCAGTGCAGGGGAATCGGGCCTCATCTCGCTTGGAGGGGGAAGTCTCATGGTTTTTCTCGAGTTGCGGCGGGGACCTGGGGTACATTCTCGACTTACGGCGGGGATGGCCCTTCAACCCTCGTGTTGGTTCAACGAAGTCAGGACTCCTGTCGAGTTACGAGGGACACCTCAGGAGTCTCTTCGAGGCTTGGCAGGGCAAAAGGAACGCTTCTCGAGGTGAGTCGGGAGACCCAGGGTCCCTTTCCAGTAGCCACAGGGATACTGGGATTCCTGTCAATGTTCAAGAGGAGTCAGGCTCCGTCAAATTTTGAAGCAGTGAGCTCTGCGTGCCTCTCGAGGTGTCAGAGGCATGTGAGGCATTCCGTCGAAAGGAGTCGGGGACCTAGGGCTTTCTCTAGGGACTCCACAGGTGGTGCAGACATCCCTTCAGCTTGTGAGATGAAAGACTAGACTGTATTCAAGCCACTGCAAGGAAAGCCGGCCTCCTTTCGAGTCAGGGCTTCTCGGTGTATATGCCCCATTGAGGCAGCAATCTCAGGGTCCCTCCCTCATACCTATTGCTGAGAGAAGCCTCCTCTTGAGGGGCTTGTGGAAAGGTGGCCCTACGTCTTGAGTCTAAGCCAGGGAATCAGCTCTCATCTCGAGGCAATTTGGGGTACACGGAGCAGTCCTCGAGTTGCTCTGCTGAACTTGGTACTCCTCTAGACTTGGCCCGTTGTTCTCGGGGAACCTCTGGAGTTGCCTAAAGGGAGTCAAGCCTCAGGTCGTGTTTGATGGGGAACGGGGGATGGCTCTGGAGTCAATGCAGGGGAAGCGGGCCTCATCTCGAGTTGATTTGGGGCCCATGGAGCTCCTTCGCGATGCTGGTGTGACCTCAGGGTCCCTCTCTACTTGTGACAGTGTTTTTGCGGACTGTCTCGACATCCATCAAGCAAGTCGAGGCTCCTGACATGTTTCAGGGGGCTCACGGAATTGCTCTGCATGCAGTGCAGGGGAATCGGGCCTCATCTCGCTTGGAGGGGGAAGTCTCATGGTTTTTCTCGAGTTGCGGCGGGGACCTGGGGTACATTCTCGACTTACGGCGGGGATGGCCCTTCAACCCTCGTGTTGGTTCAACGAAGTCAGGACTCCTGTCGAGTTACGAGGGACACCTCAGGAGTCTCTTCGAGGCTTGGCAGGGCAAAAGGAACGCTTCTCGAGGTGAGTCGGGAGACCCAGGGTCCCTTTCCAGTAGCCACAGGGATACTGGGATTCCTGTCAATGTTCAAGAGGAGTCAGGCTCCGTCAAATTTTGAAGCAGTGAGCTCTGCGTGCCTCTCGAGGTGTCAGAGGCATGTGAGGCATTCCGTCGAAAGGAGTCGGGGACCTAGGGCTTTCTCTAGGGACTCCACAGGTGGTGCAGACATCCCTTCAGCTTGTGAGATGAAAGACTAGACTGTATTCAAGCCACTGCAAGGAAAGCCGGCCTCCTTTCGAGTCAGGGCTTCTCGGTGTATATGCCCATTGAGGCAGCAATCTCAGGGTCCCTCCCTCATACCTATTGCTGAGAGAAGCCTCCTCTTGAGGGGCTTGTGGAAAGGTGGCCTACGTCTTGAGTCTAAGCCAGGGAATCAGCTCTCATCTCGAGGCAATTTGGGGGTACACGGAGCAGTCCTCGAGTTGCTCTGCTGAACTTGGTACTCCTCTAGACTTGGCCCGTTGTTCTCGGGGAACCTCTGGAGTTGCCTAAAGGGAGTCAAGCCTCAGGTCGTGTTTGATGGGGAACGGGGGATGGCTCTGGAGTCAATGCAGGGGAAGCGGGCCTCATCTCGAGTTGATTTGGGGCCCATGGAGCTCCTTCGCGATGCTGGTGTGACCTCAGGGTCCCTCTCTACTTGTGACAGTGTTTTTGCGGACTGTCTCGACATCCATCAAGCAAGTCGAGGCTCCTGACATGTTTCAGGGGGCTCACGGAATTGCTCTGCATGCAGTGCAGGGGAATCGGGCCTCATCTCGCTTGGAGGGGGAAGTCTCATGGTTTTTCTCGAGTTGCGGCGGGGACCTGGGGTACATTCTCGACTTACGGCGGGGATGGCCCTTCAACCCTCGTGTTGGTTCAACGAAGTCAGGACTCCTGTCGAGTTACGAGGGACACCTCAGGAGTCTCTTCGAGGCTTGGCAGGGCAAAAAAGGAACGCTTCTCGAGGTGAGTCGGGAGACCCAGGGTCCCTTTCCAGTAGCCACAGGGATACTGGGATTCCTGTCAATGTTCAAGAGGAGTCAGGCTCCGTCAAATTTTGAAGCAGTGAGCTCTGCGTGCCTCTCGAGGTGTCAGAGGCATGTGAGGCATTCCGTCGAAAGGAGTCGGGGACCTAGGGCTTTCTCTAGGGACTCCACAGGTGGTGCAGACATCCCTTCAGCTTGTGAGATGAAAGACTAGACTGTATTAAGCCACTGCAAGGAAAGCCGGCCTCCTTTCGAGTCAGGGCTTCTCGGTGTATATGCCCATTGAGGCAGCAATCTCAGGGTCCCTCCCTCATACCTATTGCTGAGAGAAGCCTCCTCTTGAGGGGCTTGTGGAAAGGTGGCCTACGTCTTGAGTCTAAGCCAGGGACAGGGTCCCTCTCTACTTGTGACAGTGTTTTTGCGGACTGTCTCGACATCCATCAAGCAAGTCGAGGCTCCTGACATGTTTCAGGGGGCTCACGGAATTGCTCTGCATTGCAGTGCAGGGGAATCGGGCCTCATCTCGCTTGGAGGGGGAAGTCTCATGGTTTTTCTCGAGTTGCGGCGGGGGGGACCTGGGGGGTACATTCTCGACTTACGGCGGGGATGGCCCTTCAACCTCGTGTTGGTTGGTTCAACGAAGTCAGGACTCCTGTCGAGTTACGAGGGACACCTCAGGAGTCTCTTCGAGGCTTGGCAGGGCAAAAGGAACGCTTCTCGAGATGTGAGTCGGGAGACCCAGGGTCCCTTTCCAGTAGCCACAGGGATACTGGGATTCCTGTCAATGTTCAAGAGGAGTCAGGCTCCGTCAAATTTTGAAGCAGTGAGCTCTGCGTGCCTCTCGAGGTGTCAGAGGCATGTGAGGCATTCCGTCGAAAGGAGTCGGGGACCTAGGGCTTTCTCTAGGGGACTCCACAGGTGGTGCAGACATCCCTTCAGCTTGTGAGATGAAAGACTAGACTGTATTCAAGCCACTGCAAGGAAAGCCGGCCTCCTTTCGAGTCAGGGCTTCTCGGTGTATATGCCCATTGAGGCAGCAAATCTCAGGGTCCCTCCCTCATACCTATTGCTGAGAGAAGCCTCCTTTGAGGGGGCTTGTGGAAAGGTGGCCTACGTCTTGAGTCTAAGCCAGGGAATTCAGCAGCTCTCATCTCGAGGCAATTTGGGGTACACGGAGCAGTCCTCGAGTTGCTCTGCTGAACTTGGTTACTCCTCTAGACTTGGCCCGTTGTTCTCGGGGAACCTCTGGAGTTGCCTACTAAAGGGAGTCAAGCCTCAGGTCGTGTTTGATGGGGATTTACGGGGGATGGCTCTGGAGTCAATGCAGGGGACATAGAAGCTGGAGGGGGCCTCATCTCGAGTTGATTTGGGGCCCATGGAGCTCACTTCGCGATGTGGTGTGACCTCAGGGTCCCTCTCTACTTGTGACAGTGTTTTTGCGGACTGTCTCGACATTCATCAAGCAAGTCGAGGCTTTCCTGACATGTTTCAGGGGGCTCACGGAATTGCTCTGCATGCAGTGCAGGGGAATCGGGCCTCATCTCGCTTGGAGGGGGAGAGTCTCATGGTTTTTCTCGAGTTGCGGCGGGGACCTGGGGTACATTCTCGACTTACGGCGGGGATGGCCCTTCAACCCTCGTGTTGGTTCAACGAAGTCAGGGGACTCCTGTCGAGTTACGAGGGACACCTCAGGAGTCTCTTCGAGGCTTGGCAGGGCAAAAATAAGGAACGCTTCTCGAGGTGGAGTCGGAGACCCAGGGTCCCTTTCCAGTAGCCACAGGGATACTGGGATTCCTGTCAATGTTCAAGAGGAGTCAGGCTCCGTCAAATTTTGAAGCAGTGAGCTCTGCGTTGCCTCTCGAGGTGTCAGAGGCATGTGAGGCATTCCGTCGAAAGGAGTCGGGGACCTAGGGCTTTCTCTAGGGACTCCACAGGTGGTGCAGACATCCCTTCAGCTTGTGAGATGAAAGACTAGACTGTATTCAAGCCACTGCAAGGAAAGCCGGCCTCCTTTCGAGTCAGGGCCTTTCGGTGTATATGCCCATTGAGGCAGCAATCTCAGGGTCCCTCCCTCATACCTATTGCTGAGAGAAGCCTCCTCTTGAGGGCTTGTGGAAAGGTGGCCTACGTCTTGAGTCTAAGCCAGGGAGTCAGCATTCATCTCGAGGCAATTTGGGGTACACGGAGCAGTCCTCGAGTTGCTCTGCTGAACTTGGTACTCCTCTAGACTTGGCCCGTTGTTCTCGGGGAACCTCTGGAGTTGCCTAAAGGGAGTCAAGCCTCAGGTCGTGTTTGATGGGGAACGGGGGATGGCTCTGGAGTCAATGCAGGGGAAAGCGGGCCTCATCTCGAGTTGATTTGGGGCCCATGGAGCTCCTTTCGCGGTATGCTGGTGTGGGACCTCAGGGTCCCTCTCTACTTGTGACAGTGTTTTTGCGGACTGTCTCGACATCCATCAAGCAAGTCGAGGCTCCTGACATGTTTCAGGGGGGCTCACGGAATTGCTCTGCATGACAGTGTGCAGGGGAATCGGGCCTCAATCTCGCTTGGAGGGGGTGTCTCATGGCTTTTTCTCGAGTTGCGGCGGGGACCTGGGGTACATTCTCGACTTACGGCGGGGATGGCCCTTCAACCCTCGTGTTGGTTCAACGAAGTCAGGACTCCTGTCGAGTTACGAGGGACACCTCAGGAGTCTCATCGAGGCTTGGCAGGGCAAAAGGAACGCTTCTCGAGGTGAGTCGGGAGACCCAGGGTCCCTTTCCAGTAGCCACAGGGATACTGGGATTCCTGTCAATGTTCAAGAGGAGTCAGAGACTCCGTCAAATTTTGAAGCAGTGAGCTCCTGCGTGCCTCTCGGAAGTGGTCAGAGGCATGTGAGGCATTGTCGTCGAAAGGAATCGGGGTGACCTTAGGGCTTTCTTCTAGGGATGTGCCACATCCCAACAGGTGGTACAAGACATCCCTTCAGCCTTTGTGATGTATGTCCATGACGAGGAATGTATTCAAGCTCACTGCAAGGAAAGCCGGCCCTCCATTTCGAGGTCAGGCTTCTCGGGGTTGTGTATACGGCCCGATTTGAAGCAGACAATGTCAGGGTCCCTCCCTCATATCCTATTGCTCGAGAGACAGACTCCTCTTGAGTATGTTGCTTGTGGATAAGGATGGTCCCTACGTCATGTGAGATGCTAAGCCAGCTCAGGGATCCATCATACTTCAGATCTCTTCATGACTGGCAATGTTGGGGTACACGTGAGACAGTTCCTTCGAGTTTGCTCTGACAGAAGAAATTAGTGCTATCTGGCATCTAGATCTAAGGTGGGGTCTCCGTTGTTGCTCTGGTCGGAACCTCTGGAGTTGCGCCTAAAGGGAGATCGAAAAAAATAGATTCACAGGTCGGTGTAATGTGATGCGGTGGATTACGTGGGATGAGTACTCTGTAGTCCACTCGCAGGGGAAGCGGGCCTCATCCGAGTTGATTTGGGGCCCATGGAGCTCCTTCCGATGCTGGAGTCACCTCAGGGTCCCTCTCTACTTGTGACAGTGTTTTGCTGACTGTCTCGACATCCTCAAGCAAGTCGAGGCTCCTGACATGTTTCAGGGGGCTCACGGAATTGCTCTGCATGCAGTGCAGGGGAATCGGGCCTCATCTCGCTTGGAGGGGGAAGTCTCATGGTTTTTCTCGAGTTGCGGCGGGGACCTGGGGTACATTCTCGACTTACGGCGGGGATGGCCCTTCAACCCTCGTGTTTGTTCAACGAAGTCAGGACTCCTGTCGAGTTACGAGGGACACCTCAGGAGTCTCTTCGAGGCTTGGCAGGGCAAAAAGGGACGCTTCTCGAGGTGAGTCGGGAGACCCAGGGTCCCTTTCCAGTAGCCACAGGGATACTGGGATTCCTGTCAATGTTCAAGAGGAGTCAGGCTCCGTCAAATTTTGAAGCAGTGAGCTCTGCGTGCCTCTCGAGGTGTCAGAGGCATGTGAGGCATTCCGTCGAAAGGAGTCGGGGACCTAGGGCTTTCTCTAGGGACTCCACAGGTGGTGCAGACATCCCTTCACCTTGTGAGATGAAAGACTAGACTGTATTCAAGCCACTGCAAGGAAACCCGGCCTCCTTTCGAGTCAGGGCTTCTCGGTGTATATATGCCCATTGAGGCAGCAATCTCAGGGTCCCTCCCTCATACCTATTGCTGAGAGAAGCCTCCTTTGAGGGGCTTGTGGAAAGGTGGCCTACGTCTTGAGTCTAAGCCAGGGAATCAGCTCTCATCTCGAGGCAATTTGGGGTACACGGAGCAGTCCTCGAGTTGCTCTGCTGAACTTGGTACTCCTCTAGACTTGGCCCGTTGTTCTCGGGGAACCTCTGGAGTTGCCTAAAGGGAGTCAAGCCTCAGGTCGTGTTTGATGGGGAACGGGGGATGGCTCTGGAGTCAATGCAGGGGAAGCGGGCCTCATCTCGAGTTGATTTGGGGCCCATGGAGCTCCTTCGCGATGCTGGTGTGACCTCAGGGTCCCTCTCTACTTGTGACAGTGTTTTTTGCGGACTGTCTCGACATCCATCAAGCAAGTCGAGGCTCCTGACATGTTTCAGGGGGCTCACGGAATTGCTCTGCATGCAGTGCAGGGGAATCGGGCCTCATCTCGCTTGGAGGGGGAAGTCTCATGGTTTTTCTCGAGTTGCGGCGGGGACCTGGGGTACATTCTCGACTTACGGCGGGGATGGCCCTTCAACCCTCGTGTTTGTTCAACGAAGTCAGGACTCCTGTCGAGTTACGAGGGACACCTCAGGAGTCTCTTCGAGGCTTGGCAGGGCAAAAGGGACGCTTCTCGAGGTGAGTCGGGAGACCCAGGGTCCCTTTCCAGTAGCCACAGGGATACTGGGATTCCTGTCAATGTTCAAGAGGAGTCAGGCTCCGTCAAATTTTGAAGCAGTGAGCTCTGCGTGCCTCTCGAGGTGTCAGAGGCATGTGAGGCATTCCGTCGAAAGGAGTCGGGGACCTAGGGCTTTCTCTAGGGACTCCACAGGTGGTGCAGACATCCCTTCACCTTGTGAGATGAAAGACTAGACTGTATTCAAGCCACTGCAAGGAAAAGCCGGCCTCCTTTCGAGGTCAGGTCTTCTCGGTGGTAATATGTCCCAATGAGGCAAAGCAATCTCAGGGTCCCTCCCCATACTATTAGCTGAGAGACAGCCTCCTCTAAGGGTTGTGGGAACTGGCCTACTCTTGAGTCTAAGGCCACGGGAATCAGCTCTCATTCGAGCGCAATTTATGTACACGGAGCAGTCCTCGAGATGCTCTGCTGAACTTGATAACTCCCGTCTAGACTGGCGACCGTTGTTCTCCTCCGGAACCTCTGGAGTTGCCTAAAGGGAGTCAAGCCTCAGTCGGGTTGTGATGGGGAAACTGGCATAGCTCCTGCGGACGTCAATGCAGTGAAGCGGCCCTCATCTCGCGTAGATTTGGGGACCATGGAGCTCTTCGAGATGCTGGTGTGAACTCAGGGTCCCCTCTCTACTTGTTGACAGTGTTTTTTGTGCGGGACAACTGACCTCGACATCCTTACAGCAAGTCGAGGCTCCTGAGATGTAACATTCAGGGGGCTCACACGGAAATGGCTACTGCATGACAGTGCAACGGGAATCAGGGCCTTACAATCTTATCACCTCGATCTTGAGAGGTAGCGTCGGGGAAGTCTCATCGTTCCTTTTCTCGATTGCGGCGGGGACCTGGGGTACACTTCTCATCGACTTTAACGCTGCGGGGATCCGCCCTTCAGACACCCTCTCGTGCTTAGTTCAAACGAAGCCAGACTCCTGTCTAGTCTTACGAGTGATACCTACAGGATAGCATCTCTTCGAGACTTGGCATGCGGTGCAAAATGGACTCTTCTCGAATTGAGTCGTGAGTCCCACGGTTCCCTTTTTCCAGTAGGCCTCAGGGATACTAGGGATTCCTGTCAATGTTCAAGGAGGAGTCAGGGCTCCGTTCTACTTTTTGACAAGCCGATCGAGCTCCTGCGATGCCTCTCTCTGGGTGTCATAGGCAGGTGACGATGCCTTTCCGTCGGAAATAGAGCTCGCGGAACCATAGGGCCGTTCTCTTGGGACATTCACAGTTGGTACAGACATCCCATTCACCATTGGTGAGATGAAAAGAATAGACATGTATTCAAGCCTCTGCACTGGAAACCCGGCATCCTTTCGAGTCAATGCGGCTTATCGGTGTATATGCCCATTGAGGCAAGCAATCTCAGGGTCCTTCCCCTCATACCTATTGCTGAGAGAAGTCCGTATTGCTGAGCCTCCTCTTGAGGGGGCCTTGTGGAAAGGTGGCCTACGTACGTCTTGAGTCTAAGCAGGGAATCAGCTCTCATCTCGATGGCGAATTTGGGGTAACACGGCAAGCAGATGCCTCGAGATGCTCTGCGAGAACTTGGTTACTCCCACCCCGTTCTAGACTAGGTCCCGGTTGTTTCTCTCTCGGGAAACCTCTTGATGCTGCCTTAAAAGGGAGTCAACGCACTCATGGTCGTGTTTGATGGGTAAACTCTGGGATGGCTACTAGCGAGTCAATGCAGGGGAAGCGGGGCCTCCTATCTCGAGTTGATCTTGGGGCCCATGGAGCTCCTTCGCGATGCTGGTGTGCCTACCTCAGGTAGCAGTCCCTCTCTAAACTTGTGACAGTGTTTTTGCGGACTGTCTCGACATCCATCAAGCAAGTCGAGGCTCCTGACATGTTTCAGGTGGGAGCTCACGGAATTGCTCTGCATGCCCCAGTGCAGGGGAATCAGGGCCTCATCTCGCTTGGAGGGGGAAGTCTCATGTAGTTTTTCTCGAGTTGCGGCGGGGACCTGGGTATACATTCTCGACTTACGGCGGGGGATGGCCCTTCAACCCTCGTGTTGTTCAAACGAAGTCAGGAACTCCTGTCGAGTTACGAGTGACATCTAGACACCTCAGGAGTCCTCTTCGAGGCTTGGCAGGGCAAAAGGAACGCTTCTCGAGTGTGAAGTCGGGAGCACCCAGGGTTCCCTTTACGCCAGTAGCCACAGGGGGGGGGGGGGGGGGGGGGGGGGGGGGGGGGGGGGATACTGGGATTCCTGTCAATGTTCAAGAGGAGTCATGCTCCGTCAAATTTGAAGCAGTTAGCCTCTGCCGTGCTCTCGAGGTGTCAGAGGCATGTGAGGCATTCCGTCGAAGGAGGCGGGGACCCGTAGGGCTTTCTCTAGGGACTCCACAGGTGGTTGCAGACCATCCCTTCGCCAGCCTTGTGAGATGAAGACTAGACTGTATTCAAGCCACTGCAAGGAAACCGGCCTCCTTTCGAGTCAGGGCTTCTCGGTGTATATGCCCATTGAGGCAGCAATCTCAGGGTCCCTCCCTCATACCTATTGCTGAGAGAAGCCTCCTCTTGAGGGGGCTTGTGGAAAGGTGGCCTACGTCTTGAGTCTAAGCCAGGGAATCAGCTCTCATCTCGAGGGCAATTTGGGGTACCACGGAGCAGTCCTCGAGTTGCTCTGCTGAACTTGGTACTCCTCTAGACTTGGCCCGTTGTTCTCGGGGAACCTCTGGAGTTGCCTAAAGGGAGTCAAGCCTCAGGTCGTGTTTGATGGGGAACGGGGGATGGCTCTGGAGTCAATGCAGGGGAAGCGGGCCTCATCTCGAGTTGATTTGGGGCCCATGGAGCTCCTTCGCGATGCTGGTGTGACCTCAGGGTCCCTCTCTACTTGTGACAGTGTTTTGCGGACTGTCTCGACATCCATCAAGCAAGTCGAGGCTCCTGACATGTTTCAGGGGGCTCACGGAATTGCTCTGCATGCAGTGCAGGGGAATCGGGCCTCATCTCGCTTGGAGGGGGAAGTCTCATGGTTTTTCTCGAGTTGCGGCGGGGACCTGGGGGGTACATTCTCGACTTACGGCGGGGATGGCCCTTCAACCCCCTCGTGTTGTTTCAACGAAGTCAGGACTCCTGTCGAGTTACGATAGGGACACCTCAGGAGTCTCTTCGAGGCTTGGCAGGGCAAAAGGAACGCTTCTCGAGGAGCGTGAGTCGGGAGACCCAGGGTCCCTTTCCAGTAGCCACAGGGATACTGGGATTCCTGTCAATGTTCAAGAGGAGTCAGGCTCCGTCAAATTTTGAAGCAGTGAGCTCTGCGCGGTGCCTCTCGAGGTGTCAGAGGCATGTGAGGCATTCCGTCGAAAGGAGTCGGGGACCTAGGGCTTTCTCTAGGGACTCACCCACAGGTGGTGCAGACATCCCTCTCAGCTTGTGAGATGAAAGACTAGACTGTATTCAAGCCACTGCAAGGAAAGCCGGCCTCCTTTCGAGTCAGGGCTTCTCGGTGTATATGCCCATTGAGGCAGCAATCTCAGGGTCCCTCCCTCATACCTATTGCTGAGAGAAGCCTCCTCTTGAGGGGCTTGTGGAAAGGTGGCCTACGTCTTGAGTCTAAGCCAGGGAATCAGCTCTCATCTCGAGGCAATTTGAGGTACACGGAGCAGTCCTCGAGTTGCTCTGCTGAACTTGGTACTCCTCTAGACTTGGCCCGTTGTTCTCGGGGAACCTCTGGAGTTGCCTAAAGGGAGTCAAGCCTCAGGTCGTGTTTGATGGGGAACGGGGGATGGCTCTGGAGTCAATGCAGGGGAAGCGGGCCTCATCTCGAGTTGATTTGGGGCCCATGGAGCGCCTTCGCGATGCTGGTGTGACCTCAGGGTCCCTCTCTACTTGTGACAGTGTTTTTGCGGACTGTCTCGACATCCATCAAGCAAGTCGAGGCTCCTGACATGTTTCAGGGGGCTCACGGAATTGCTCTGCATGCAGTGCAGGGGAATCGGGCCTCATCTCGCTTTGGAGGGGGAAGTCTCATGTTTTTCTCGAGTTGCGGCGGGGACCTGGGGTACATTCTCGACTTACGGCGGGGATGGCCCTTCAACCCTCGTGTTTGGTTCAACGAAGTCAGGACTCCTGTCGAGTTACGAGGGACACCTCAGGAGTCTCTTCGAGGCTTGGCAGGGCAAAAGGGACGCTTCTCGAGGTGAGTCGGGAGACCCAGGGTCCCTTTCCAGTAGCCACAGGGATACTGGGATTCCTGTCAATGTTCAAGAGGAGTCAGGCTCCGTCAAATTTTGAAGCAGTGATGAGCTCTGCGTGCCTCTCGATAGGTAGTGTCAGAGGCATGTGAGGCATTCCGTCGAAAGGAGTCGGGGACCTAGGGCTTTCTCTAGGGACTCCACAGGTGGTGCAGACATCCCTTCAGCTTGTGAGATGAAAGACTAGACTGTATTCAAAGCCACTGCAAGGAAACCGGCCTCCTTTCGAGTCAGGGCTTCTCGGTGTATATGCCCATTGAGGCAGCAATCTCAGGGTCCCTCCCTCATACCTATTGCTGAGAGAAGCCTCCTCTTGAGGGGCTTGTGGAAAGGTGGCCTACGTCTTGAGTCTAAGCCAGGGAATCAGCTCTCATCTCGAGGCAATTTGGGGTACACGGAGCAGTCCTCGAGTTGCTCTGCTGAACTTGGTACTCCTCTAGACTTGGCCCGTTGTTCTCGGGGAACCTCTGGAGTTGCCTAAAGGGAGTCAAGCCTCAGGTCGTGTTTGATGGGGAACTGGGGGATGGCTCTGGAGTCAATGCAGGGGAAGCGGGCCTCATCTCGAGTTGATTTGGGGCCCATGGAGCTCCTTCGCGATGCTGGTGTGACCTCAGGGTCCCTCTCTACTTGTGACAGTGTTTTTGCGGACTGTCTCGACATCCATCAAGCAAGTCGAGGCTCCTGACATGTTTCAGGGGGCTCACGGAATTGCTCTGCATGCAGTGCAGGGGAATCGGGCCTCATCATCTCGCTTGGAGGGGGAAGTCTCATGGTTTTTCTCGAGTTGCGGCGGGGACCTGGGGTACATTCTCGACTTACGGCGGGGATGGCCCTTCAACCCTCGTGTTGGTTCAACGAAGTCAGGACTCCTGTCGAGTTACGAGGGACACCTCAGGAGTCTCTTCGAGGCTTGGCAGGGCAAAAAAGGAACGGCTTCTCGAGGTGAGTCGGGAGACCCAGGGTCCCTTTCCAGTAGCCACAGGGATACTGGGATTCCTGTCAATGTTCAAGAGGAGTCAGGCTCCGTCAAATTTTGAAGCAGTGAGCTCTGCGTGCCTCTCGAGGTGTCAGAGGCATGTGAGGCATTCCGTCGAAAGGAGTCGGGGACCTAGGGCTTTCTCTAGGGACTCCACAGGTGGTGCAGACATCCCTTCAGCCTTGTGAGATGATGAAAGACTAGACTGTATTCAAGCCACTGCAAGGAAAAGCCGGCCCTCCTTTCGAGTCAGGGCTTCTCGGTGTATATGCCCATTGAGGCAGCAATCTCAGGGTCCCTCCCTCATACCTATTGCTGAGAGAAGCCTCCTCTTGAGGGGCTTGTGGAAAGGTGGCCTACGTCTTGAGTCTAAGCCAGGGAAATCAGCTCTCATCTCGAGGCAATTTGGGGTACACGGAGCAGTCCTCGAGTTGCTCTGCTGAACTTGGTACTCCTCTAGACTTGGCCGTTGTTCTCGGGGAACCTCTGGAGTTGCCTAAAGGGAGTCAAGCCTCAGGTCGTGTTTGATGGGGAACGGGGGATGGCTCTGGAGTCAATGCAGGGGAAGCGGGCCTCATCTCGAGTTGATTTGGGGCCCATGGAGCTCCTTCGCGATGCTGGTGTGACCTCAGGGTCCCTCTCTACTTGTGACAGTGTTTTTGCGGACTGTCTCGACATCCATCAAGCAAGTCGAGGCTCCTGACATGTTTCAGGGGGCTCACGGAATTGCTCTGCATGCAGTGCAGGGGAATCGGGCCTCATCTCGCTTGGAGGGAGAAGTCTCATGGTTTTTCTCGAGTTGCGGCGGGGACCTGGGGTACATTCTCGACTTACGGCGGGGATGGCCCTTCAACCCTCGTGTTGGTTCAACGAAGTCAGGACTCCTGTCGAGTTACGAGGGACACCTCAGGAGTCTCTTCGAGGCTTGGCAGGGCAAAAGGGACGCTTCTCGAGGTGAGTCGGGAGACCCAGGGTCCCTTTCCAGTAGCCACAGGGATACTGGGATTCCTGTCAATGTTCAAGAGGAGTCAGGCTCCGTCAAATTTTGAAGCAGTGAGCTCTGCGTGCCTCTCGAGGTGTCAGAGGCATGTGAGGCATTCCGTCGAAAGGAGTCGGGGACCTAGGGCTTTCTCTAGGGACTCCACAGGTGGTGCAGACATCCCTTCAGCTTGTGAGATGAAAGACTAGACTGTATTCAAGCCACTGCAAGGAAACCCGGCCTCCTTTCGAGTCAGGGCTTCTCGGTGTATATGCCCATTGAGGCAGCAATCTCAGGGTCCCTCCCTCATACCTATTGCTGAGAGAAGCCTCCTCTTGAGGGGCTTGTGGAAAGGTGGCCTACGTCTTGAGTCTAAGCCAGGGAATCAGCTCTCATCTCGAGGCAATTTGGGGTACACGGAGCAGTCCTCGAGTTGCTCTGCTGAACTTGGTACTCCTCTAGACTTGGCCCGTTGTTCTCGGGGAACCCTCTGGAGTTGCCTAAAGGGAGTCAAGCCTCAGGTCGTGTTTGATGGGGAACGGGGGATGGCTCTGGAGTCAATGCAGGGGAAGCGGGCCTCATCTCGAGTTGATTTGGGGCCCATGGAGCTCCTTCGCGATGCTGGTGTGACCTCAGGGTCCCTCTCTACTTGTGACAGTGTTTTTGCGGACTGTCTCGACATCCATCAAGCAAGTCGAGGCTCCTGACATGTTTCAGGGGGCTCACGGAATTGATCTGCATGCAGTGCAGGGGAATCGGGCCTCATCTCGCTTGGAGGGGGAAGTCTCATGGTTTTTCTCGAGTTGCGGCGGGGACCTGGGGTACATTCTCGACTTACGGCGGGGATGGCCCTTCAACCCTCGTGTTTGGTTCAACGAAGTCAGGACTCCTGTCGAGTTACGAGGGACACCTCAGGAGTCTCTTCGAGGCTTGGCAGGGCAAAAGGAACGCTTCTCGAGGTGAGTCGGGAGAGACCCAGGGTCCCTTTCCAGTAGCCACAGGGATACTGGGATTCCTGTCAATGTTCAAGAGGAGTCAGGCTCCGTCAAATTTTGAAGCAGTGAGCTCTGCGTGCCTCTCGAGGTGTCAGAGGCATGTGAGGCATTCCGTCGAAAGGAGTCGGGGACCTAGGGCTTTCTCTAGGGACTCCACAGGTGGTGCAGACATCCCTTCACCTTGTGAGATGAAAAGACTAGACTGTATTCAAGCCACTGCAAGGAAAGCCGGCCTCCTTTCGAGTCAGGGCTTCTCGGTGTATATGCCCATTGAGGCAGCAATCTCAGGGTCCCTCCCTCATACCTATTGCTGAGAGAAGCCTCCTCTTGAGGGGCTTGTGGAAAGGTGGCCTACGTCTTGAGTCTAAGCCAGGGAATCAGCTCTCATCTCGAGGCAATTTGGGGTACACGGAGCAGTCCTCGAGTTGCTCTGCTGAACTTGGTACTCCTCTAGACTTGGCCCGTTGTTCTCGGGGAACCTCTGGAGTTGCCTAAAGGGAGTCAAGCCTCAGGTCGTGTTTGATGGGGAACGGGGGATGGCTCTGGAGTCAATGCAGGGGAAGCGGGCCTCATCTCGAGTTGATTTGGGGCCCATGGAGCTCCTTCGCGATGCTGGTGTGACCTCAGGGTCCCTCTCTACTTGTGACAGTGTTTTTGCGGACTGTCTCGACATCCATCAAGCAAGTCGAGGCTCCTGACATGTTTCAGGGGGCTCACGGAATTGCTCTGCATGCAGTGCAGGGGAATCGGGCCTCATCTCGCTTGGAGGGGGAAGTCTCATGGTTTTTTCTCGAGTTGCGGCGGGGGACCTGGGGTACATTCTCGACTTACGGCGGGGATGGCCCTTCAACCCTCGTGTTGGTTCAACGAAGTCAGGACTCCTGTCGAGTTACGAGGGACACCTCAGGAGTCTCTTCGAGGCTTGGCAGGGCAAAAGGGAAACGCTTCTCGAGGTGAGTCGGGAGACCCAGGGTCCCTTTCCAGTAGCCACAGGGATACTGGGATTCCTGTCAATGTTCAAGAGGAGTCAGGCTCCGTCAAATTTTGAAGCAGTGAGCTCTGCGTGCCTCTCGAGGTGTCAGAGGCATGTGAGGCATTCCGTCGAAAGGAGTCGGGGACCTAGGGCTTTCTCTAGGGACTCCACAGGTGGTGCAGACATCCCTTCAGCTTGTGAGATGAAAGACTAGACTGTATTCAAGCCACTGCAAGGAAACCCGGCCTCCTTTCGAGTCAGGGCTTCTCGGTGTATATGCCCATTGAGGCAGCAATCTCAGGGTCCCTCCCTCATACCTATTGCTGAGAGAAGCCTCCTCTTGAGGGGCTTGTGGAAAGGTGGGCCTACGTCTTGAGTCTAAGCCAGGGAATCAGCTCTCATCTCGAGGCAATTTGGGGTACACGGAGCAGTCCTCGAGTTGCTCTGCTGAACTTGGTACTCCTCTAGACTTGGCCCGTTGTTCTCGGGGAACCTCTGGAGTTGCCTAAAGGGAGTCAAGCCTCAGGTCGTGTTTGATGGGGAACGGGGGATGGCTCTGGAGTCAATGCAGGGGAAGCGGGCCTCATCTCGAGTTGATTTGGGGCCCATGGAGCTCCTTCGCGATGCTGGTGTGACCTCAGGGTCCCTCTCTACTTGTGACAGTGTTTTTGCGGACTGTCTCGACATCCATCAAGCAAGTCGAGGCTCCTGACATGTTTCAGGGGGCTCACGGAATTGCTCTGCATGCAGTGCAGGGGAATCGGGCCTCATCTCGCTTGGAGGGGGAAGTCTCATGGTTTTTCTCGAGTTGCGGCGGGGGACCTGGGGTACATTCTCGACTTACGGCGGGGATGGCCCTTCAACCCCTCGTGTTTGTTCAACGAAGTCAGGACTCCTGTCGAGTTACGAGGGACACCTCAGGAGTCTCTTCGAGGCTTGGCAGGGCAAAAGGGAACGCTTCTCGAGGTGAGTCGGGAGACCCAGGGTCCCTTTCCAGTAGCCACAGGGATACTGGGATTCCTGTCAATGTTCAAGAGGAGTCAGGCTCCGTCAAATTTTGAAGCAGTGAGCTCTGCGTGCCTCTCGAGGTGTCAGAGGCATGTGAGGCATTCCGTCGAAAGGAGTCGGGGACCTAGGGCTTTCTCTAGGGACTCCACAGGTGGTGCAGACATCCCTTCACTTGTGAGATGAAAGACTAGACTGTATTCAAGCCACTGCAAGGAAACCCCGGCCTCCTTTCGAGTCAGGGCTTCTCGGTGTATATGCCCATTGAGGCAGCAATCTCAGGGTCCCTCCCTCATACCTATTGCTGAGAGAAGCCTCCTCTTGAGGGGCTTGTGGAAAGGTGGCCTACGTCTTGAGTCTAAGCCAGGGAATCAGCTCTCATCTCGAGGCAATTTGGGGTACACGGAGCAGTCCTCGAGTTGCTCTGCTGAACTTGGTACTCCTCTAGACTTGGCCCGTTGTTCTCGGGGAACCTCTGGAGTTGCCTAAAGGGAGTCAAGCCTCAGGTCGTGTTTGATGGGGAACGGGGGATGGCTCTGGAGTCAATGCAGGGGAAGCGGGCCTCATCTCGAGTTGATTTGGGGCCCATGGAGCTCCTTCGCGATGCTGGTGTGACCTCAGGGTCCCTCTCTACTTGTGACAGTGTTTTTGCGGACTGTCTCGACATCCATCAAGCAAGTCGAGGCTCCTGACATGTTTCAGGGGGCTCACGGAATTGCTCTGCATGCAGTGCAGGGGAATCGGGCCTCATCTCGCTTGGAGGGGGAAGTCTCATGGTTTTTTCTCGAGTTGCGGCGGGGACCTGGGGTACATTCTCGACTTACGGCGGGGATGGCCCTTCAACCCTCGTGTTTGTTCAACGAAGTCAGGACTCCTGTCGAGTTACGAGGGACACCTCAGGAGTCTCTTCGAGGCTTGGCAGGGCAAAAGGGACGCTTCTCGAGGTGAGTCGGGAGACCCAGGGTCCCTTTCCAGTAGCCACAGGGATACTGGGATTCCTGTCAATGTTCAAGAGGAGTCAGGCTCCGTCAAATTTTGAAGCAGTGAGCTCTGCGTGCCTCTCGAGGTGTCAGAGGCATGTGAGGCATTCCGTCGAAAGGAGTCGGGGACCTAGGGCTTTCTCTAGGGACTCCACAGGTGGTGCAGACATCCCTTCACCTTGTGAGATGAAAGACTAGACTGTATTCAAGCCACTGCAAGGAAACCCGGCCTCCTTTCGAGTCAGGGCTTCTCGGTGTATATGCCCATTGAGGCAGCAATCTCAGGGTCCCTCCCTCATACCTATTGCTGAGAGAAGCCTCCTCTTGAGGGGCTTGTGGAAAGGTGGCCTACGTCTTGAGTCTAAGCCAGGGAATCAGCTCTCATCTCGAGGCAATTTGGGGTACACGGAGCAGTCCTCGAGTTGCTCTGCTGAACTTGGTACTCCTCTAGACTTGGCCCGTTGTTCTCGGGGAACCTCTGGAGTTGCCTAAAGGGAGTCAAGCCTCAGGTCGTGTTTGATGGGGAACGGGGGATGGCTCTGGAGTCAATGCAGGGGAAGCGGGCCTCATCTCGAGTTGATTTGGGGCCCATGGAGCTCCTTCGCGATGCTGGTGTGACCTCAGGGTCCCTCTCTACTTGTGACAGTGTTTTTGCGGACTGTCTCGACATCCATCAAGCAAGTCGAGGCTCCTGACATGTTTCAGGGGGCTCACGGAATTGCTCTGCATGCAGTGCAGGGGAATCGGGCCTCATCTCGCTTGGAGGGGGAAGTCTCATGGTTTTTCTCGAGTTGCGGCGGGGACCTGGGGTACATTCTCGACTTACGGCGGGGATGGCCCTTCAACCCTCGTGTTTGTTCAACGAAGTCAGGACTCCTGTCGAGTTACGAGGGACACCTCAGGAGTCTCTTCGAGGCTTGGCAGGGCAAAAGGGACGCTTCTCGAGGTGAGTCGGGAGACCCAGGGTCCCTTTCCAGTAGCCACAGGGATACTGGGATTCCTGTCAATGTTCAAGAGGAGTCAGGCTCCGTCAAATTTTGAAGCAGTGAGCTCTGCGTGCCTCTCGAGGTGTCAGAGGCATGTGAGGCATTCCGTCGAAAGGAGTCGGGGACCTAGGGCTTTCTCTAGGGACTCCACAGGTGGTGCAGACATCCCTTCACCTTGTGAGATGAAAGACTAGACTGTATTCAAGCCACTGCAAGGAAACCCGGCCTCCTTTCGAGTCAGGGCTTCTCGGTGTATATGCCCATTGAGGCAGCAATCTCAGGGTCCCTCCCTCATACCTATTGCTGAGAGAAGCCTCCTCTTGAGGGGCTTGTGGAAAGGTGGCCTACGTCTTGAGTCTAAGCCAGGGAATCAGCTCTCATCTCGAGGCAATTTGGGGTACACGGAGCAGTCCTCGAGTTGCTCTGCTGAACTTGGTACTCCTCTAGACTTGGCCCGTTGTTCTCGGGGAACCTCTGGAGTTGCCTAAAGGGAGTCAAGCCTCAGGTCGTGTTTGATGGGGAACGGGGGATGGCTCTGGAGTCAATGCAGGGGAAGCGGGCCTCATCTCGAGTTGATTTGGGGCCCATGGAGCTCCTTCGCGATGCTGGTGTGACCTCAGGGTCCCTCTCTACTTGTGACAGTGTTTTTGCGGACTGTCTCGACATCCATCAAGCAAGTCGAGGCTCCTGACATGTTTCAGGGGGCTCACGGAATTGCTCTGCATGCAGTGCAGGGGAATCGGGCCTCATCTCGCTTGGAGGGGGGGAAGTCTCATGGTTTTTCTCGAGTTGCGGCGGGGACCTGGGGTACATTCTCGACTTACGGCGGGGATGGCCCTTCAACCCTCGTGTTTGTTCAACGAAGTCAGGACTCCTGTCGAGTTACGAGGGACACCTCAGGAGTCTCTTCGAGGCTTGGCAGGGCAAAAGGGACGCTTCTCGAGGTGAGTCGGGAGACCCAGGGTCCCTTTCCAGTAGCCACAGGGATACTGGGATTCCTGTCAATGTTCAAGAGGAGTCAGGCTCCGTCAAATTTTGAAGCAGTGAGCTCTGCGTGCCTCTCGAGGTGTCAGAGGCATGTGAGGCATTCCGTCGAAAGGAGTCGGGGACCTAGGGCTTTCTCTAGGGACTCCACAGGTGGTGCAGACATCCCTTCACCTTGTGAGATGAAAGACTAGACTGTATTCAAGCCACTGCAAGGAAACCCGGCCTCCTTTCGAGTCAGGGCTTCTCGGTGTATATGCCCATTGAGGCAGCAATCTCAGGGTCCCTCCCTCATACCTATTGCTGAGAGAAGCCTCCTCTTGAGGGGCTTGTGGAAAGGTGGCCTACGTCTTGAGTCTAAGCCAGGGAATCAGCTCTCATCTCGAGGCAATTTGGGGTACACGGAGCAGTCCTCGAGTTGCTCTGCTGAAACTTGGTACTCCTCTAGACTTGGCCCGTTGTTCTCGGGGAACCTCTGGAGTTGCCTAAAGGGAGTCAAGCCTCAGGTCGTGTTTGATGGGGAACGGGGGATGGCTCTGGAGTCAATGCAGGGGAAGCGGGCCTCATCTCGAGTTGATTTGGGGCCCATGGAGCTCCTTCGCGATGCTGGTGTGACCTCAGGGTCCCTCTCTACTTGTGACAGTGTTTTTGCGGACTGTCTCGACATCCATCAAGCAAGTCGAGGCTCCTGACATGTTTCAGGGGGCTCACGGAATTGCTCTGCATGCAGTGCAGGGGAATCGGGCCTCATCTCGCTTGGAGGGGGAAGTCTCATGGTTTTTCTCGAGTTGCGGCGGGGGGACCTGGGGTACATTCTCGACTTACGGCGGGGGGATGGCCCTTCAACCCTCGTGTTTGTTCAACGAAGTCAGGACTCCTGTCGAGTTACGAGGGACACCTCAGGAGTCTCTTCGAGGCTTGGCAGGGCAAAAGGGACGCTTTCTCGAGGTGAGTCGGGAGACCCAGGGTCCCTTTCCAGTAGCCACAGGGATACTGGGATTCCTGTCAATGTTCAAGAGGAGTCAGGCTCCGTCAAATTTTGAAGCAGTGAGCTCTGCGTGCCTCTCGAGGTGTCAGAGGCATGTGAGGCATTCCGTCGAAAGGAGTCGGGGACCTAGGGCTTTCTCTAGGGACTCCACAGGTGGTGCAGACATCCCTTCACCTTGTGAGATGAAAGACTAGACTGTATTCAAGCCACTGCAAGGAAACCCGGCCTCCTTTCGAGTCAGGGCTTCTCGGTGTATATGCCCATTGAGGCAGCAATCTCAGGGTCCCTCCCTCATACCTATTGCTGAGAGAAGCCTCCTCTTGAGGGGCTTGTGGAAAGGTGGCCTACGTCTTGAGTCTAAGCCAGGGAATCAGCTCTCATCTCGAGGCAATTTGGGGTACACGGAGCAGTCCTCGAGTTGCTCTGCTGAACTTGGTACTCCTCTAGACTTGGCCCGTTGTTCTCGGGGAACCTCTGGAGTTGCCTAAAGGGAGTCAAGCCTCAGGTCGTGTTTGATGGGGAACGGGGGATGGCTCTGGAGTCAATGCAGGGGAAGCGGGCCTCATCTCGAGTTGATTTGGGGCCCATGGAGCTCCTTCGCGATGCTGGTGTGACCTCAGGGTCCCTCTCTACTTGTGACAGTGTTTTTTGCGGACTGTCTCGACATCCATCAAGCAAGTCGAGGCTCCTGACATGTTTCAGGGGGCTCACGGAATTGCTCTGCATGCAGTGCAGGGGAATCGGGCCTCATCTCGCTTGGAGGGGGAAGTCTCATGGTTTTTCTCGAGTTGCGGCGGGGACCTGGGGTACATTCTCGACTTACGGCGGGGATGGCCCTTCAACCCTCGTGTTTGTTCAACGAAGTCAGGACTCCTGTCGAGTTACGAGGGACACCTCAGGAGTCTCTTCGAGGCTTGGCAGGGCAAAAGGGACGCTTCTCGAGGTGAGTCGGGAGAGACCCAGGGTCCCTTTCCAGTAGCCACAGGGATACTGGGATTCCTGTCAATGTTCAAGAGGAGTCAGGCTCCGTCAAATTTTGAAGCAGTGAGCTCTGCGTGCCTCTCGAGGTGTCAGAGGCATGTGAGGCATTCCGTCGAAAGGAGTCGGGGACCTAGGGCTTTCTCTAGGGACTCCACAGGTGGTGCAGACATCCCTTCACCTTGTGAGATGAAAGACTAGACTGTATTCAAGCCACTGCAAGGAAACCCGGCCTCCTTTCGAGTCAGGGCTTCTCGGTGTATATGCCCATTGAGGCAGCAATCTCAGGGTCCCTCCCTCATACCTATTGCTGAGAGAAGCCTCCTCTTGAGGGGCTTGTGGAAAGGTGGCCTACGTCTTGAGTCTAAGCCAGGGAATCAGCTCTCATCTCGAGGCAATTTGGGGTACACGGAGCAGTCCTCGAGTTGCTCTGCTGAACTTGGTACTCCTCTAGACTTGGCCCGTTTGTTCTCGGGGAACCTCTGGAGTTGCCTAAAGGGAGTCAAGCCTCAGGTCGTGTTTGATGGGGAACGGGGGATGGCTCTGGAGTCAATGCAGGGGAAGCGGGCCTCATCTCGAGTTGATTTGGGGCCCATGGAGCTCCTTCGCGATGCTGGTGTGACCTCAGGGTCCCTCTCTACTTGTGACAGTGTTTTTGCGGACTGTCTCGACATCCATCAAGCAAGTCGAGGCTCCTGACATGTTTCAGGGGGCTCACGGAATTGCTCTGCATGCAGTGCAGGGGAATCGGGCCTCATCTCGCTTGGAGGGGGAAGTCTCATGGTTTTTCTCGAGTTGCGGCGGGGACCTGGGGTACATTCTCGACTTACGGCGGGGATGGCCCTTCAACCCTCGTGTTTGTTCAACGAAGTCAGGACTCCTGTCGAGTTACGAGGGACACCTCAGGAGTCTCTTCGAGGCTTGGCAGGGCAAAAGGGACGCTTCTCGAGGTGAGTCGGGAGACCCAGGGTCCCTTTCCAGTAGCCACAGGGATACTGGGATTCCTGTCAATGTTCAAGAGGAGTCAGGCTCCGTCAAATTTTGAAGCAGTGAGCTCTGCGTGCCTCTCGAGGTGTCAGAGGCATGTGAGGCATTCCGTCGAAAGGAGTCGGGGACCTAGGGCTTTCTCTAGGGATCCACAGGTGGTGCAGACATCCCTTCACCTTGTGAGATGAAAGACTAGACTAGACTGTATTCAAGCCACTGCAAGGAAACCCGGCCTCCTTTCGAGTCAGGGCTTCTCGGTGTATATGCCCATTGAGGCAGCAATCTCAGGGTCCCTCCCTCATACCTATTGTGAGAGAAGCCTCCTCTTGAGGGGCTTGTGGAAAGGTGGCCTACGTCTTGAGTCTAAGCCAGGGAATCAGCTCTCATCTCGAGGCAATTTGGGGTACACGGAGCAGTCCTCGAGTTGCTCTGCTGAACTTGGTACTCCTCTAGACTTGGCCCGTTGTTCTCGGGGAACCTCTGGAGTTGCCCTAAAGGGAGTCAAGCCTCAGGTCGTGTTTGATGGGGAACGGGGGATGGCTCTGGAGTCAATGCAGGGGAAGCGGGCCTCATCTCGAGTTGATTTGGGGCCCATGGAGCTCCTTCGCGATGCTGGTGTGACCTCAGGGTCCCTCTCTACTTGTGACAGTGTTTTTGCGGACTGTCTCGACATCCATCAAGCAAGTCGAGGCTCCTGACATGTTTCAGGGGGCTCACGGAATTGCTCTGCATGCAGTGCAGGGGAATCGGGCCTCATCTCGCTTGGAGGGGGAAGTCTCATGGTTTTTCTCGAGTTGCGGCGGGGACCTGGGGTACATTCTCGACTTACGGCGGGGATGGCCCTTCAACCCTCGTGTTTGTTCAACGAAGTCAGGACTCCTGTCGAGTTACGAGGGACACCTCAGGAGTCTCTTCGAGGCTTGGCAGGGCAAAAGGGACGCTTCTCGAGGTGAGTCGGGAGACCCAGGGTCCCTTTCCAGTAGCCACAGGGATATACTGGGGGATTCCTGTCAATGTTCAAGAGGAGTCAGGCTCCGTCAAATTTTGAAGCAGTGAGCTCTGCGTGCCTCTCGAGGTGTCAGAGGCATGTGAGGCATTCCGTCGAAAGGAGTCGGGGACCTAGGGCTTTCTCTAGGGACTCCACAGGTGGTGCAGACATCCCTTCACCTTGTGAGATGAAAGACTAGACTGTATTCAAGCCACTGCAAGGAAACCCGGCCTCCTTTCGAGTCAGGGCTTCTCGGTGTATATGCCCATTGAGGCAGCAATCTCAGGGTCCCTCCCTCATACCTATTGCTGAGAGAAGCCTCCTCTTGAGGGGCTTGTGGAAAGGTGGCCTACGTCTTGAGTCTAAGCCAGGGAATCAGCTCTCATCTCGAGGCAATTTGGGGTACACGGAGCAGTCCTCGAGTTGCTCTGCTGAACTTGGTACTCCTCTAGACTTGGCCCGTTGTTCTCGGGGAACCTCTGGAGTTGCCTAAAGGGAGTCAAGCCTCAGGTCGGTTTGATGGGGGGGAACGGGGGATGGCTCTGGAGTCAATGCAGGGGAAGCGGGCCTCATCTCGAGTTGATTTGGGGCCCATGGAGCTCCTTCGCGATGCTGGTGTGACCTCAGGGTCCCTCTCTACTTGTGACAGTGTTTTTGCGGACTGTCTCGACATCCATCAAGCAAGTCGAGGCTCCTGACATGTTTCAGGGGGCTCACGGAATTGCTCTGCATGCAGTGCAGGGGAATCGGGCCTCATCTCGCTTGGAGGGGGGGGAAGTCTCATGGTTTTTCTCGAGTTGCGGCGGGGACCTGGGGTACATTCTCGACTTACGGCGGGGATGGCCCTTCAACCCTCGTGTTTGTTCAACGAAGTCAGGACTCCTGTCGAGTTACGAGGGACACCTCAGGAGTCTCTTCGAGGCTTGGCAGGGCAAAAGGGACGCTTCTCGAGGTGAGTCGGGAGACCCAGGGTCCCTTTCCAGTAGCCACAGGGATACTGGGATTCCTGTCAATGTTCAGAGGAGTCAGGCTCCGTCAAATTTTGAAGCAGTGAGCTCTGCGTGCCTCTCGAGGTGTCAGAGGCATGTGAGGCATTCCGTCGAAAGGAGTCGGGGACCTAGGGCTTTCTCTAGGGACTCCACAGGTGGTGCAGACATCCCTTCACCTTGTGAGATGAAAGACTAGACTGTATTCAAGCCACTGCAAGGAAACCCGGCCTCCTTTCGAGTCAGGGCTTCTCGGTGTATATGCCCATTGAGGCAGCAATCTCAGGGTCCCTCCCTCATACCTATTGCTGAGAGAAGCCTCCTCTTGAGGGGCTTGTGGAAAGGTGGCCTACGTCTTGAGTCTAAGCCAGGGAATCAGCTCTCATCTCGAGGCAATTTGGGGTACACGGAGCAGTCCTCGAGTTGCTCTGCTGAACTTGGTACTCCTCTAGACTTGGCCCGTTGTTCTCGGGGAACCTCTGGAGTTGCCTAAAGGGAGTCAAGCCTCAGGTCGTGTTTGATGGGGAA
>JAJLRB010001701.1:0-21052 GCA_020976825.1 Odocoileus hemionus
GCAAAAACACTGTCACAAGTAGAGAGGGACCCTGAGGTCACACCAGCATCGCGAAGGAGCTCCATGGGCCCCAAATCAACTCGAGATGAGGCCGCTTCCCCTGCATTGACTCCAGAGCCATCCCCCGTTCCCCATCAAACACGACCTGAGGCTTGACTCCCTTTAGGCAACTCCAGAGGTTCCCCGAGAACAACGGGCCAAGTCTAGAGGAATACCAAGTTCAGCAGAGCAACTCGAGGACTGCTCCGTGTACCCCAAATTGCCTCGAGATGAGAGCTGATTCCCTGGCTTAGACTCAAGACGTAGGCCACCTTTCCACAAGCCCCTCAAGAGGAGGCTTCTCTCAGCAATAGGTATGAGGGAGGGACCCTGAGATTGCTGCCTCAATGGGCATATACACCGAGAAGCCCTGACTCGAAAGGAGGCCGGGTTTCCTTGCAGTGGCTTGAATACAGTCTAGTCTTTCATCTCACAAGGTGAAGGGATGTCTGCACCACCTGTGGAGTCCCTAGAGAAAGCCCTAGGTCCCCGACTCCTTTCGACGGAATGCCTCACATGCCTCTGACACCTCGAGAGGCACGCAGAGCTCACTGCTTCAAAATTTGACGGAGCCTGACTCCTCTTGAACATTGACAGGAATCCCAGTATCCCTGTGGCTACTGGAAAGGGACCCTGGGTCTCCCGACTCACCTCGAGAAGCGTCCCTTTTGCCCTGCCAAGCCTCGAAGAGACTCCTGAGGTGTCCCTCGTAACTCGACAGGAGTCCTGACTTCGTTGAACAAACACGAGGGTTGAAGGGCCATCCCCGCCGTAAGTCGAGAATGTACCCCAGGTCCCCGCCGCAACTCGAGAAAAACCATGAGACTTCCCCCTCCAAGCGAGATGAGGCCCGATTCCCCTGCACTGCATGCAGAGCAATTCCGTGAGCCCCCTGAAACATGTCAGGAGCCTCGACTTGCTTGATGGATGTCGAGACAGTCCGCAAAAACACTGTCACAAGTAGAGAGGGACCCTGAGGTCACACCAGCATCGCGAAGGAGCTCCATGGGCCCCAAATCAACTCGAGATGAGGCCCGCTTCCCCTGCATTGACTCCAGAGCCATCCCCCGTTCCCCATCAAACACGACCTGAGGCTTGACTCCCTTTAGGCAACTCCAGAGGTTCCCCGAGAACAACGGGCCAAGTCTAGAGGAGTACCAAGTTCAGCAGAGCAACTCGAGGACTGCTCCGTGTACCCCAAATTGCCTCGAGATGAGAGCTGATTCCCTGGCTTAGACTCAAGACGTAGGCCACCTTTCCACAAGCCCCTCAAGAGGAGGCTTCTCTCAGCAATAGGTATGAGGGAGGGACCCTGAGATTGCTGCCTCAATGGGCATATACACCGAGAAGCCCTGACTCGAAAGGAGGCCGGGTTTCCTTGCAGTGGCTTGAATACAGTCTAGTCTTTCATCTCACAAGGTGAAGGGATGTCTGCACCACCTGTGGAGTCCTCAGGATGATGTAAGCGCAGTGGTCCACCGAGACTCATTTCGACGGAATGCCCTGCTACATGCCTCTGACACCCGGGAGACAAGCAGGAGTCACATGCGTCTCAAGATTTGAGGAGCCTCTGCTCCTCTTTGAACATTAGCACAGAATATCTAAGTATCCCTGTGGCTAACTGGAAAGGGGACCCTGGGTTCTCCCGACTCACCTCGAGAAGCGTCCCTTTTGCCCTGCCAGCCTAGAAGAGACTCTGAGGTGTCCCCTCGTAACTCGACAGGAGTCCTGACTTCGTGTTGAACTAACACGAGGGTATGAAGGGCCATCCCCGCCGTTAAGTCGAGAATGTAGCCCCGTAGGGTCCCCGCCGCAACTCGAGAAAAACCATGAGACTTCCTCCCTCCATGCGAGAAGAGAGGCCCCGATGCCCCGAGATTTCCCCTGCACTGCTTAAATGCAAGAAGCAATTCCGTGGAGAGCCCCCCTTGACAACTAATGATGCAGGAGCTCTCGACATTGCTTGATTGGATAGTCGTAGAGAGCGAAAAGTGACCAGTCATCAAAAACAACACGATGTCACAAATAAGGGATGGGACGCCCCAGAGGTCATACATCTGGCATTGTCAAGATAGGAGCGTTCAATGGAGCCGTCGAAAAAGTGTCTCGCAACTAAGTCGAGATTGTGCGAAGGGGGGCGCGGCGCTACTTCGCCTGCATTTATGTACTCCAGGAGTGCCATCCCCCCGGTATACTCTCGTCAAAGCAGACGGATCAACTTGATGATGCTCTCGAGACTAATGGGGTCCTTTATGACAACTCCAGCTCGGTTTGCCCACAGATGAATCTATCAAGAGGGCCACGTTCTAGAGGTTAGTAATCCAGGTTGCAGCAGCAAGAGAGCAACTCGAGGTACTTGCTCACGTGAGTGTTACCACCAAAATTTCCACGATGCATGGAGAGGCCTGATTTCACCTGGAGTAGACCTCACCAGACGTAGGCTCCTTTCCACAAGCCCCTCAATGAGGGATCTCAGGCTCGTGTTGTCTCAGCCACTAGGTATGAGGGAGGGACCTTGAGATTGCTGCCTCAATGGGCATATACAGCGCGAGAAGGCCCCTGTGAAGTCGAGAAAGGACTGGGCCGGCTTTCCTTGCAGTGGCTTGAATACAGTCTAGTCTTTCATCTCACAAGGTGAAGGGATGTCTGCACCACCTGTGGAGTCCCTAGAGAAAGCCCTAGGTCCCCGACTCCTTTCGACGGAATGCCTCACATGCCTCTGACACCTCGAGAGGCACGCAGAGCTCACTGCTTCAAAATTTGACGGAGCCTGACTCCTCTTGAACATTGACAGGAATCCCAGTATCCCTGTGGCTACTGGAAAGGGACCCTGGGTCTCCCGACTCACCTCGAGAAGCGTCCTTTTGCCCTGCCAAGCCTCGAAGAGACTCCTGAGGTGTCCCTCGTAACTCGACAGGAGTCCTGACTTCGTTGAACAAACACGAGGGTTGAAGGGCCATCCCCGCCGTAAGTCGAGAATGTACCCCAGGTCCCCGCCGCAACTCGAGAAAAACCATGAGACTTCCCCCTCCAAGCGAGATGAGGCCCGATTCCCCTGCACTGCATGCAGAGCAATTCCGTGAGCCCCCTGAAACATGTCAGGAGCCTCGACTTGCTTGATGGATGTCGAGACAGTCCGCAAAAACACTGTCACAAGTAGAGAGGGACCCTGAGGTCACACCAGCATCGCGAAGGAGCTCCATGGGCCCCAATCAACTCGAGATGAGGCCCGCTTCCCCTGCATTGACTCCAGAGCCATCCCCCGTTCCCCATCAAACACGACCTGAGGCTTGACTCCCTTTAGGCAACTCCAGAGGTTCCCCGAGAACAACGGGCCAAGTCTAGAGGAGTACCAAGTTCAGCAGAGCAACTCGAGGACTGCTCCGTGTACCCCAAATTGCCTCGAGATGAGAGCTGATTCCCTGGCTTAGACTCAAGACGTAGGCCACCTTTCCACAAGCCCCTCAAGAGGAGGCTTCTCTCAGCAATAGGTATGAGGGAGGGACCCTGAGATTGCTGCCTCAATGGGCATATACACCGAGAAGCCCTGACTCGAAAGGAGGCCGGGTTTCCTTGCAGTGGCTTGAATACAGTCTAGTCTTTCATCTCACAAGGTGAAGGGATGTCTGCACCACCTGTGGAGTCCCTAGAGAAAGCCCTAGGTCCCCGACTCCTTTCGACGGAATGCCTCACATGCCTCTGACACCTCGAGAGGCACGCAGAGCTCACTGCTTCAAAATTTGACGGAGCCTGACTCCTCTTGAACATTGACAGGAATCCCAGTATCCCTGTGGCTACTGGAAAGGGACCCTGGGTCTCCCGACTCACCTCGAGAAGCGTCCCTTTTGCCCTGCCAAGCCTCGAAGAGACTCCTGAGGTGTCCCTCGTAACTCGACAGGAGTCCTGACTTCGTTGAACAAACACGAGGGTTGAAGGGCCATCCCCGCCGTAAGTCGAGAATGTACCCCAGGTCCCCGCCGCAACTCGAGAAAAACCATGAGACTTCCCCCTCCAAGCGAGATGAGGCCCGATTCCCCTGCACTGCATGCAGAGCAATTCCGTGAGCCCCCTGAAACATGTCAGGAGCCTCGACTTGCTTGATGGATGTCGAGACAGTCCGCAAAAACACTGTCACAAGTAGAGAGGGACCCTGAGGTCACACCAGCATCGCGAAGGAGCTCCATGGGCCCCAAATCAACTCGAGATGAGGCCCGCTTCCCCTGCATTGACTCCAGAGCCATCCCCCGTTCCCCATCAAACACGACCTGAGGCTTGACTCCCTTTAGGCAACTCCAGAGGTTCCCCGAGAACAACGGGCCAAGTCTAGAGGAGTACCAAGTTCAGCAGAGCAACTCGAGGACTGCTCCGTGTACCCCAATTTGCCTCGAGATGAGAGCTGATTCCCTGGCTTAGACTCAAGACGTAGGCCACCTTTCCACAAGCCCCTCAAGAGGAGGCTTCTCTCAGCAATAGGTATGAGGGAGGGACCCTGAGATTGCTGCCTCAATGGGCATATACACCGAGAAGCCCTGACTCGAAAGGAGGCCGGGTTTCCTTGCAGTGGCTTGAATACAGTCTAGTCTTTCATCTCACAAGGTGAAGGGATGTCTGCACCACCTGTGGAGTCCCTAGAGAAAGCCCTAGGTCCCCGACTCCTTTCGACGGAATGCCTCACATGCCTCTGACACCTCGAGAGGCACGCAGAGCTCACTGCTTCAAAATTTGACGGAGCCTGACTCCTCTTGAACATTGACAGGAATCCCAGTATCCCTGTGGCTACTGGAAAGGGACCCTGGGTCTCCCGACTCACCTCGAGAAGCGTCCCTTTTGCCCTGCCAAGCCTCGAAGAGACTCCTGAGGTGTCCCTCGTAACTCGACAGGAGTCCTGACTTCGTTGAACAAACACGAGGGTTGAAGGGCCATCCCCGCCGTAAGTCGAGAATGTACCCCAGGTCCCCGCCGCAACTCGAGAAAAACCATGAGACTTCCCCCTCCAAGCGAGATGAGGCCCGATTCCCCTGCACTGCATGCAGAGCAATTCCGTGAGCCCCCTGAAACATGTCAGGAGCCTCGACTTGCTTGATGGATGTCGAGACAGTCCGCAAAAACACTGTCACAAGTAGAGAGGGACCCTGAGGTCACACCAGCATCGCGAAGGAGCTCCATGGGCCCCAAATCAACTCGAGATGAGGCCCGCTTCCCCTGCATTGACTCCAGAGCCATCCCCCGTTCCCCATCAAACACGACCTGAGGCTTGACTCCCTTTAGGCAACTCCAGAGGTTCCCCGAGAACAACGGGCCAAGTCTAGAGGAGTACCAAGTTCAGCAGAGCAACTCGAGGACTGCTCCGTGTACCCCAAATTGCCTCGAGATGAGAGCTGATTCCCTGGCTTAGACTCAAGACGTAGGCCACCTTTCCACAAGCCCCTCAAGAGGAGGCTTCTCTCAGCAATAGGTATGAGGGGAGGGACCCTGAGATTGCTGCCTCAATGGGCATATACACCGAGAAGCCCTGACTCGAAAGGAGGCCGGGTTTCCTTGCAGTGGCTTGAATACAGTCTAGTCTTTCATCTCACAAGGTGAAGGGATGTCTGCACCACCTGTGGAGTCCCTAGAGAAAGCCCTAGGTCCCCGACTCCTTTCGACGGAATGCCTCACATGCCTCTGACACCTCGAGAGGCACGCAGAGCTCACTGCTTCAAAATTTGACGGAGCCTGACTCCTCTTGAACATTGACAGGAATCCCAGTATCCCTGTGGCTACTGGAAAGGGACCCTGGGTCTCCCGACTCACCTCGAGAAGCGTCCCTTTTGCCCTGCCAAGCCTCGAAGAGACTCCTGAGGTGTCCCTCGTAACTCGACAGGAGTCCTGACTTCGTTGAACAAACACGAGGGTTGAAGGGCCATCCCCGCCGTAAGTCGAGAATGTACCCCAGGTCCCCGCCGCAACTCGAGAAAAACCATGAGACTTCCCCTCCAAGCGAGATGAGGCCCGATTCCCCTGCACTGCATGCAGAGCAATTCCGTGAGCCCCCTGAAACATGTCAGGAGCCTCGACTTGCTTGATGGATGTCGAGACAGTCCGCAAAAACACTGTCACAAGTAGAGAGGGACCCTGAGGTCACACCAGCATCGCGAAGGAGCTCCATGGGCCCCAAATCAACTCGAGATGAGGCCCGCTTCCCCTGCATTGACTCCAGAGCCATCCCCCGTTCCCCATCAAACACGACCTGAGGCTTGACTCCCTTTAGGCAACTCCAGAGGTTCCCCGAGAACAACGGGCCAAGTCTAGAGGAGTACCAAGTTCAGCAGAGCAACTCGAGGACTGCTCCGTGTACCCCAAATTGCCTCGAGATGAGAGCTGATTCCCTGGCTTAGACTCAAGACGTAGGCCACCTTTCCACAAGCCCCTCAAGAGGAGGCTTCTCTCAGCAATAGGTATGAGGGAGGGACCCTGAGATTGCTGCCTCAATGGGCATATACACCGAGAAGCCCTGACTCGAAAGGAGGCCGGGTTTCCTTGCAGTGGCTTGAATACAGTCTAGTCTTTCATCTCACAAGGTGAAGGGATGTCTGCACCACCTGTGGAGTCCCTAGAGAAAGCCCTAGGTCCCCGACTCCTTTCGACGGAATGCCTCACATGCCTCTGACACCTCGAGAGGCACGCAGAGCTCACTGCTTCAAAATTTGACGGAGCCTGACTCCTCTTGAACATTGACAGGAATCCCAGTATCCCTGTGGCTACTGGAAAGGGACCCTGGGTCTCCCGACTCACCTCGAGAAGCGTCCCTTTTGCCCTGCCAAGCCTCGAAGAGACTCCTGAGGTGTCCCTCGTAACTCGACAGGAGTCCTGACTTCGTTGAACAAACACGAGGGTTGAAGGGCCATCCCCGCCGTAAGTCGAGAATGTACCCCAGGTCCCCGCCGCAACTCGAGAAAAACCATGAGACTTCCCCCTCCAAGCGAGATGAGGCCCGATTCCCCTGCACTGCATGCAGAGCAATTCCGTGAGCCCCCTGAAACATGTCAGGAGCCTCGACTTGCTTGATGGATGTCGAGACAGTCCGCAAAAACACTGTCACAAGTAGAGAGGGACCCTGAGGTCACACCAGCATCGCGAAGGAGCTCCATGGGCCCCAAATCAACTCGAGATGAGGCCCGCTTCCCCTGCATTGACTCCAGAGCCTTCCCCCGTTCCCCATCAAACACGACCTGCGGATTGACTCCCTTTAGGCAACTCCCAGATGTTCACCGAGAACTACTAGGTCCCAATCAAGAAGAGGACCAATTTAAGCAGAAGCAACTCGAGGAACTGCTCAGTGTAACCCCAAATTGCCTCGAGATGAGAGCTGATTCCCTGCTTAACTCAAGACGTAGGCCAACCATTCACACACGCCCCTCAAGAGGAGAGGCTATCTCCTTCACAGGCAATAGGTATGAGGGAGGGGAGCCCTGAGATTGCTGACTCATTGGGCATATAACCGAGAAGCCCAGACTCTTAGGGAGGCGGGTTTCCTTGCAGTTGCTGTGAATACAGTCTAGTCTTTCAATTCCACAAGGTGAAGGGATGTCTGCACCAACTGTGGAGTTCCTAGCGAAAGTTCTAAGGGGGGGGGGGGGGGGGGGGCTCCCCCCCCCCCCCCCCCCCCCGCCCCGACTTCTTCGACCGGAATGTGGCCTCAGAAATGCCACTGTAACACTCGAGAGGCACGCAGAGCACACACACTACTGCCATTCAAAATTTGTGGTGACGGAGCCCTGACTCCTCTTGAATCTTTGACGAGAAAAAGGACTCCAGTATCCCCCTGTTGTTGCTACTGGAAAGGGACCCTGGGTCCTGCTCTCTCTCCCAGAACTCTACTCCAACCATGAGGAAGCGTCCCTTTTGCCCTTGTTAATTTTGGCCCGTGCCCAAACCTCAAAGAGAAAACATCCCTGGGACTGAGTCCCTCGTTTAAACTAACTCGACCGGCGGACTCCTGACTGTTTCGATGGAGAAACACTAGGGGGGTGAAGAGGCCATCCCCCACCGTAGAAGTCGAGAATGTCCCCAGATCCCCGCCGCAAGTCGAGAAAACCATGAGACGTTTTCCCACTCCAAGCGAGATGAGGCCCAATACCACTGAACTGCAAGCAGAGAGCAATTCCGTGAGAGCCCCCTGAAACATGTCCAGAGCTTTCGACGTTGGGCTCTTGATGGATGACGAGACAGTCCCGCAAAAAAACACTTGTCAACAAGTAGAGACGGACCCTGAGGAAACAACACAACACAGCATCAGCGAAGGTGCTCTCATTGGTGCCCCCAAATTAACATGGAGGTGAGGCCCCCCACCCCCGCTTGTATTTACGCCTGCATTGACCCCAAGGAAGCCATCCCCCGTTCCTCGTCAAATCACGACCTGACGTTGACTCCCTTTAGAGGCAACTCCAGGGTTCCCCGAGAACAAACGGGCAAACTTCTAGAGGAGTAACAAGTTCAAGCAAGAGCAACTCGAGACTGCTCTCGTGTTCCCCAAATTGCGATCGCGAGGAGAGCTGATTCCCTGGCTTAGACTCAAGAACGTATGCCACACATTCGACAAGGCCCCTCAAGAGGAGGCTTCTCTCCTCAGCCAATAGGTATGTGGGATGGGACACTGAGATTGCTGCCCAAATGGCATATACACCGAGAAGCCTGACTCAGAAAGGAGGCCGCCCGGGTTTCCTTGCTGTGGCTGTGAATAACGAGTCTAAGTCTTTTCATCTCACAAGCTGAAGGGATGTCTGCCCCACCCTGTGTATTTCCTAGAGAAACCCTCTAGGTCCCGACTCCTTTCGAACGGAATGCCCAGATGCCTCTGACACAACTCGAGAAGGCAAAACGCAGAGGATCACTTGATGCTTCAAAATTTGACGGAGCCTGACTACTCTGCACATTGACACCAGGAATCCCAGTATCTCCCTTTGCTACTGTAACGGGACCCTGGGTCACCCGACTCAGACTTCCCGACACTCACCTCGAAAGCGTCCCATTTGAGAAAGCGTTCCTATTTGCCCCTGCCTACCTGCCAAAAAAGGGAAGTAGCCTTCTGATAGAGTGGTGGGGGAGTATGTTGTTTGGGGGGGTGAGGAGTGTGAGGGACCCTGAGGTCTCCCGACTCTACCTCGTAGACGCGTCCCTTTTGCCCCTGCCCAGCCTCGAAGATGTCCCTGAGGGTGTCCCTCGTAACTGGACATGAGGTCCGGACATTCGCTGAACCAACAACACGAGGGCTTGTAGGTCCATCCCCGCTGTACGTCGAGAATGTATCCCCAGGTCTCGACGCAACTCGAAAAGAAAAACCAAGGAGACTTTAATTCCCCCTCCAATTCCAAGCAGAGAGGGAAGGCCCGAATTTTTCCCTTGCACTTGCATGCAAGAAGCAATCCGTGAGCCGCCCCTCCGGGAGCCCCCTGAAAGGACGATGTCAGTGCCTCGACTATACCTTGCTGGATGATTCGAGACAGTCCTCACACACAGCCACAAGTAGGAGGGACCCAGAGGTCACACACACAAAAATCGTCAGCATTCGCGAAGTAGTTCCATGGGCCCCCAAATCAACTCGAGATGAGGCCGCGCTATTCCTGCATATGACTCCGCGAGAGCCCTCCCCGCCCCCCCCCATCCCCCCGTTCCCCAATCAAACACGACCTGAGAGCTTGACTCCCTTTAGGCAACTCTTTTACAGAGGTTCCCTTCCCCGAGAACAACTGGACGGAGCAAGTCATGAGGTGTACCTAAGTTCAGTCAGAGCAACTCGTGGACCTGCTCCGTGTACCCGCAAATTGCCTCCGCGAAAGGAGAGCCTGCTTCCCTGCGGTTAGATATCGAAGTCTGTTAGAGTCAACTCTTCCACATGGCCCTCAAGGAGGAAGAGGCTTCTTACTCAGCAATAGGGTAATGAGAGGGAGGCGACCCTGATAATGGCTGCCCTCAATGGGCATACTACACGACGAAGACACACCCCCCCCCCCCCCCCAATGCACTCTGAAAGGAGGCCGGCTATACTATTGCAAGATGCCTTGAATACAGTCTAGTCTTTCAACTCATCAATGTTGCCAACACGCGGGATGTCCTTGCACCACCTGTGGAGATCCCTCGATGAAAGCCCTACGGCCGGGTCACTATCAACAGGAATGCCTAACAATGCCTCTGACACCTTCGAAGAGTCACGCAGAGCCACTCACTGCCTATTCAAAATTTGATGGAGGGGGGGTCTGACTTCTCTTGTACACTTGACAGGAATCCCAGTTCTATCCTCTGTTCGGCTACTGGAAGAGGAACTGGAGCTCGCTCGCGAACTCACTTCAGAGATGTCGTTATTTTGCTGCCAATCCCTACGAAGAGATCTTGAGGTGTCCCTCGTTAACTCGACAGGAGTCATGACTTTGTGCTTGAGTTGAACAAAAGACGGGGCTTGAAGGGCCATCGCCTGTAAGTCGTGAGAATGTACCCCAGGTCCACGCCGAAACTCGAGAAAAACCATGAGACTTCGCTCCGTTCCAAGCGAGATGTTGAGGCGATTCCCCTGCACCTGCATGCAGAGCAAATTCCGAATGAGCCCATGAAAATGTCAGGAGCTCGACTTTCTTGATGGATGTCGAGACAAGTCTCCGCTCAAATAAACACTGTCACAAGTAGTGAGGGACCTTCTGAGGTAAACAGCATCGCGAATGGAGCTCATGGGCAAATCCAACTGAAACTGAGGCGCTACTTCCCTGCCATTGACTCCAGAGCATCCACCCGTTTCCCCATCAATACAATGACATGGGTTGACTCCCTTAGGCAACTCAGAGAGTTCCCTTTTGAGAAACCAGGGCTGAAATGTTAGCGGCGTACAAGTTTGAGCAGAGCACTCGACGGATGCAGCGTGTACCCTAAATTGCCTGAGATGAAGAGCTTGATTCCCCTGGCTTAGACCCTTAGACTCAAGAGTAGGCAACTTTCTAAAGCCCCCTCAAGAGGAGGTTCTTCAGCCATAGATATGAGGGAGGGACCTGAGATTGCTGCCTCAATGGGCATATAACACCGAGAAGCCTTGACTCTGAAAGGAGAGGAGGGATTTTTTGCCAGTGGCTTGAAGTACCAGTCCTAGTCTTTTCCATCTCACAAGCTGAAGGGATGTCTGCACCATCTGTGGAGTCCCTAGAGAAAGCCCTCGCTTGGTACCCCACGACTTCTTTCGCCGGAATGCCTCACATGCTCTGACACCTCGCAGAGGGCCCCCCCCCCCCCCCCCCCCCCCCCCCCACGCAGCAGAGCTCACATGCTTCAAAATTTGACGGTGCTGACTCCTTTAGAAACATTGACAGGAATCCAGTATCCCTGCCCCCCCCTTATATATGTGAATTTATATATATTTTTTCCCGTGTGGTATGGAAGGACCCTGGGTCTCCCGAGCTCACCTCGAGAAGCGTTCACTTTTGCTGCCAAGCTCGAAAGAGATCTGAGGTGTCCTAGTAACTCGACAGGAGACTTCATGACTTCTGTTGAATAACCAACAACGAGGGTTGAAGGGACCATCCACCGCAGTAAGTGAGAATGTATCTCCACGGTCCCACGCCGCAACTCCGAGAAAAAAACCATGAGATCTTCCCTCCTCAAGCGAGTATGAGGCCCGTTTCCCCTCGCCTGACTGCATGAGAGCACTTCCTAGTGAAGCCCCCTGAGAATCTGTCAGGTGCCTCGACTTTGCTTATGATGGACAGTCAGTCGAGCATTGTGGCAAAAACACTGTCACACAATGTAGAGAGGGACCCTGAGGTCACACCGCGCATCGGCGAAGGAGCTCACATGGGGCACAAAATCAATCTCGAGAATGAGGCCCGTTTCACCCTGCGCATTGCGACTCGAGAGCCATCCCCCGTTCCCCATCAAAAACGACTGAGGCGTTGACTCCTTTAGGCCAACATCAGAGGTTCCCGAGAGACAAAGGGCCGCAGTCTTGAGGGTACAAAGTTCAGAGAGCAACTCGAGGGACCATTGCTCGAGACGTGTACCACAACCATTGCTCGAGATGAGACTGATTCCTGGTTAGACTCAAGACGTAGGCACCTTTCCTCAAGCCCCCTCAAGAGGAGGCTTCTCTCAGCAATAGGTATGAGGGGGGGACCTGAGATTGCTGCCTCAATGGGCATATACCCGAGAAGCCCTTCTGACTCGAAAAGGAGGCCTGGTTCACTCGGCGTTTCCTTGCAGTGGTTGAATACAGTTAGTCTTTCATCTCACAAGCTGAAGGGATGTTGCACACTGTGGAGTCCCTAGAGAAAGCCCTAGGTCCCCCGACTCTCTTTCGACGGAATGCCCTCACATGCCTCTGACACTCGAGAGGCAAGCCTGAGCTCACTGCTTCAAAATTTGACGGAGCCTGACATTCTCCTCTTGAAACATTGACAGGAATCCCAAGTATCCCTGTGGCTACTGGAAAGGGACCCCTGGGTCTCCCCGACTCACCTCGAGAAGCGTTCCTTTTGCCCCACTGCCAAAGCCTCGAAGAGACTCCTGAGGTGTCCCTCGTAAACTCGACAGGAGTTCCTGACTTCGTTGTGAACCAAAACACGAGGGTTGAAAGGGCCATCCCCCCGTAAGTCGAGAATGTACCCCAGGTCCCCGCGCAACTCGAGAAAAACATGAGACTTCCCCTCCAAGCTAGATGAGGAGATTCTGCACTGCATGAGCGCAATTCGTGAGCCCTGAAACATGTCAGGAGCCTCGACTTGCTTGATGGAGTGAGACAGTCGCCAAACATGTCAAAGTGAGAGGGGCCTGAGGTCACACAGCAGGCGAAGGGAGCTCCATGGGCCCCAAATCAATCGAGATGAGGCCCGCATCCCTGCATTGATCAGAGGCCCCCCATTCGTTCATCCAAACACGGGACTGAGGCTTGACTCCCTTTAGGCAATCTAGAGGTTCCCGAGAACAACGGGCCAAGTCCTAGAGGAGTACCAAGTTTCAGAGAGCAACTCGAGGAATGCTCGTGTACAAATTTGCCTCGAGCTGAGAGCTGATTCTGGCTTACGATCAAGACTGTAGGACCATTTCCACAAGATCCCATCAAGAGGTGAGGCCCTTGGGGGAGTGTTTTCAGCAATAAGGTATGAGGGAGGGACGCGTGAGATTTGCTGCCTCAGATGGGCCTATACACACGAGAAGCCCTGACTCGAAAGGAGGCTCGGCTTTTTGCAGTGGCTTGAATACAGTCTAGTCTTTCATCTCACATAGCTGATAGGGATGTCTGCACTTCACTGTGGCGTCCCTAGAGAAAGCTAGGTACCCCGACTCCCTTTCGGCGGGATATGTCACATGCCTCTGACACTCGAGAGGCACGCAGAGCTCACTGCTTCAAAATTTGACGGAGCCTGACTCTCTTTGAACATTGACAGGAATCCCAGTATCCCTGTGGCTACCGGAAAGAGGACCTGGGTTTTTCCATCGACACCGTCTACTCTGAGAAGCGTCTTTTGCCCTGAAAGCATCGAAATGAGACTCCATAAGGTGTCTCTCTCGTAACTAGACATGGAGTCAGCCTGACTTCGTTGAAAATAACACCGAGGGATTGAAGGGCCATCACCGCGTATGTCGAGAATGTACCCACAGGTTCCCGACCGCCCCAACTCTGAAAAAAAGCATTGAGATCTTCCCACTCCAAGTGACGATTGCAGGCGCGGCGATTCCCAGTTGCACATGCATGCAGAGCACTTCCGAGAGCACCCCTTGAAACATGTCAGGCGCTCGACTTGGCTTGATGGATGTCGAAGACAGTCCGCATAAAAACACTCTGACAAGTTGAGAGGGACTCGCGATCGCGGCTAACAGATCACATGCAGCATCGCCGGAAAGGAGATCCTATGCGGCACCCCAATTTACACTCGAGATGAGGCCCACCATCTGCTTCACCTAGAATTGACTCCCAGAGCATCCCTCCGCTTTACTGTCAACATCAAACACGACACTAGAGGCTTGGGACTACCCCCACATTATAGGCCAACTCCAGAGGTTTCCCTCTGAGGAACAACGGGCCACCGTCTAGAAGGTGCTAGCCAAAGTTCAGCCCAGTATCAGCTCGCGCGACCTGCTCCGTGCACCCAAATTTGCCATCGAGTATGAGCTGATTAATGCCTGGCTTAGGACTCAAGGACGTAGCGCCAACTTTCACTACGACCCTCAAGAGGCGGCTTAACTCTCAGCAAATAGGATACCATGAGGGAAGGGACCCTGTGATTGCTGCCCAATCGCGGCCCATATTCCTTTGAGGAAGCCTCTTGTACTCATCGAAAGGAAGCCGGCTAAATTGCAGTGGCTATGATATAAAGTATGTCTTTCATCTCACAAGCTGCAGTAGAATGTCTGGCACCAACTCTGGCACGCTACCGTTAGAGCACAGCACCATAGGCTACCCCGACTCCTTTCGCCGAGAACAAGCCTCTCTACCTCAGCCTTCCCTGCAACAAACCTCGAGAGGAAACAGCGGAGCTCACTGCTTCAAAATGTGACGGAGCCTGACTCCACTCTTGAACAATTTGACAGGACTCCCAGTATCCCATGTGAGCCCCTATTGGAAAGCGCCTGACCACTTGGGTCTCCCGATCACTTCGGGAGGCATTCCTTTTGCACCTAGACAAGCCTCGACGAGACACATAGAGGATTTGCTCCCCTTATAACTCGACAGCGAGTCCTCGACTTGTTGAAACCAAACGAGGTTGACGGGATGCGTAAGTGAGACTGTACCCGTTGGAAGAGACAAACCATGAGATTCTAAGGAGTGAGCCGTTCTGCACTGCTGGAGAATCCGTGAGCAGAAAACATGTAGGAGCTGCCTTGAGATGGATGGAGAAGTGCAAAAAAACAGTAAAGTAGAGCGGGACCTGAGGTCAACGCATGCGAAGAAGTTCAGTGCAAATAATCTAGATGGGGGTTCCTGCATTGACTCAGAGCATCGTTCATACAAACGACTGTAGTTGATTTTAGGCAAATCAGAGGTTGAGAACCGGGCAAGTCTGGAGTAAGTTCCAGCAGAGATGAGGACTGTCCGTGATCAATTGCCTCGAGTGAGAGCTTGATCCTGGCTTAGTTCAAGAGTAGGCACCTTTCAAGCTCAAGAGGTGGTTTTTCAGCATAGGTATGAGGGAGGGACTGTGATCTGTGATCTGGGATTATCACACGAGAAGGCAGATCGAAGAGAGGGGCTTTCTTGCAGTGGCTTGAATACAGTTGATTTCATTCACAGCTGAAGGGATGGTCTGCACATGGGAAGTTAGAGAACGCCCTAGGCGATTTTCGAGGACATTGCTCAAAAGATCAAGACCACTGATAGGCAGAGGTCAAGTTCAAATAGGGAGCTGATCCTCTTGAAATTGAAGGAATCAGTTTGTGGTATGTAACGGGAGCCTGGGTCTCCCGTCTCTACTTCGAGAAGCGTTCCTTTTGCCCTGCGATAGCCTCGAAGAGACTCCTGAGGTGTCCCTCGTAACTCGACAGGCGTCCTGACTTCGTTGAACCAACACGAGGTTTAGGGCCATCCCTCCCGCCGTAAGTCGAGACTGTACCCCAGGTTCCCCGCCGCAACTCGAGAAAACCATGAGACTTCCCCCTCAAGCGAGTTATTGAGGCCCGATTCCCTCTGCACTGCATGCAGAGCAATTCGTGTGAGAGCCCCCCTGAAACATGTCAGGAGCCTCGACATTGCTTGATGGATGTCGAGACCAGTCCGCAAAAACACTGTCACAAGTAGAGAGGACCCTGAGGTCACACCAGCATCGCGAAGGAGCTCCAATGGGCCCCAAATCACACTCGAGATGAGGCCCGCTTCCCCGCATTGACTCCAGAGCCATCCCCCCGTTCCCCATCAAACACGACCTGAGGCTTGACTCCCTTTAGGCAACTCCAGAGGTTCCCTGAGAACAACGGGCCAAGTCTAGAGGAGTACCAAGTTCAGCAGAGCAACTCGAGGACTGCTCCGTGTACCCCAAATTGCCTCGAGATGAGAGCTGATTCCCTGGCTTAGACTCAAGACGTAGGCCACCTTTCCACAAGCCCCTCAAGAGGAGGCTTCTCTCAGCAATAGGTATGAGGGAGGGACCCTGAGATTGCTGCCTCAATGGGCATATACACCGAGAAGCCCTGACTCGAAAGGAGGCCGGCTTTCCTTGCAGTGGCTTGAATACAGTCTAGTCTTTCATCTCACAAGGTGAAGGGATGTCTGCACCACCTGTGGAGTCCCTAGAGAAAGCCCTAGGTCCCTGACTCCTTTCGACGGAATGCCTCACATGCCTCTGACACCTCGAGAGGCACGCAGAGCTCACTGCTTCAAAATTGACGGAGCCTGACTCCTCTTGAACATTGACAGGAATCCCAGTATCCTGTGGCTACTGGAAAGGGGACCCCTGGGTCTCCCGACTCACCCTCGAGAAGCGTCCTTTTGCCCTGCCAAGCCTCGAAGAGACTCCTGAGGTGTCCCTCGTAACTCGACGAGTCCTGACTTCGTTGAACAAACACGAGGGTTGAAGGGCCATGGGCCCCGCCGTAAGTCGAGAATGGTACCCCAGGTCCCCGCCGCAACTCGAGAAAAACCATGAGACTTCCCCCTCCAAGCCGAGATGAGGCCCGATTCCCCTGCACTGCATGCAGAGCAAATTCCGTGAGCCCCTGAAACATGTCAGGAGCCTCGACTTGCTTGATGGATGTCGAGACATGTCCGCAAAAAACACTGTCACAAGTAGAGAGGGACCCTGAGGTCACACAGCATCGCGAAGGAGAAGGAGCTCCATGGGCCCCAAATCAACTCGAGATGAGGCCCGCTTCCCCTGCATTGACTCCAGAGCCATCCCCCGTTCCCCATCAAACACGACCTGAGGCTTGACTCCTTTAGGCAATCCAGAGGTTCCCCCCCGAGAACAACGGGCCAAAGTCTAGAGGAATACAAAGTTCAGCAGAGCAACTCGAGGACTGCTCCGTGTACCCAAATTGCCTCGAGATGAGAGCTGATTCCCTGGCTTAGACTCAAGACGTAGGCCACCTTTCCACAAGCCCCTCAAGAGGAGGCTTCTCTCAGCAATAGGTATGAGGGAGGGACCCTGAGATTGCTGCCTCAATGGGCATATACACCAGAGAAGCCCTGACTCGAAAGGAGGCCGGGTTTTCCTTGCAGTGGCTTGAATACAGTCTAGTCTTTCATCTCACAAAGCTGAAGGGATGTCTGCACCACCTGTGGAGTCCCTAGAGAAAGCCCTAGGTCCCCGACTCCTTTCGACGGAATGCCTCACATGCCTCTGACACCTCGAGAGGCACAAGCAGAGCTCACTGCTTCAAAAAATTGACGGAGCCTGACTCCTCTTGAACATTGACAGGAATCCCAGTATCCCTGTGGGCTACTGGAAAGGGACCCTGGGTCTCCCGACTCACCTCGAGAAGGAAGCGTTCCCTTTTGCCCCTGCCAAGCCTCGAAGAGACTCCTGAGGTGTCCCTCGTAACTCGACAGGAGTCCTGACTTCGTTGAACAAACACGAGGGTTGAAGGGCCATCCCCGCCGTAAGTCGAGAATGTACCCCAGGTCCCCGCCGCAACTCGAGAAAAACCATGAGACTTCCCCCTCCAAGCGAGATGAGGCCCGATTCCCCTGCACTGCATGCAGAGCAATTCCGTGAGCCCCTGAAACATGTCAGGAGCCTCGACTTGCTTGATGGATGTCGAGACAGTCCGCAAAAAACACTGTCACAAGTAGAGAGGGACCCTGAGGTCACACCAGCATCGCGAAGGAGCTCCATGGGCCCCAAATCAACTCGAGATGAGGCCCCGCTTCCCCTGCATTGACTCCAGAGCCATCCCCCGTTCCCCATCAAACACGACCTGAGGCTTGACTCCCTTTAGGCAACTCCAGAGGTTCCCCGAGAACAACGGGCCAAGTCTAGAGGAGTACCAAGTTCAGCAGAGCAACTCGAGGACTGCTCCGTGTACCCCAAATTGCCTCGAGATGAGAGCTGATTCCCTGGCTTAGACTCAAGACGTAGGCCACCTTTCCACAAGCCCCTCAAGAGGAGGCTTCTCTCAGCAATAGGTATGAGGGAGGAACCCTGAGATTGCTGCCTCAATGGGCATATACACCGAGAAGCCCTGACTCGAAAGGAGGCCGGGTTTCCTTGCAGTGGCTTGAATACAGTCTAGTCTTTCATCTCACAAGGTGAAGGGATGTCTGCCACCACCTGTGGAGTCCCTAGAGAAAGCCCTAGGTCCCCGATCCTTTCGACGGAATGCCTCACATGCCTCTGACACCTCGAGAGGCACGCAGAGCTCACTGCTTCAAAATTTGACGGAGCCTGACTCCTCTTGAACATTGACAGGAATCCCAGTATCCCTGTGGCTACTGGAAAGGGACCCTGGGTCTCCCGACTCACCTCGAGAAGCGTCCCTTTGCCCTGCCAAGCCTCGAAGAGACTCCTGAGGTGTCCCTCGTAACTCGACAGGAGTCCTGACTTCGTTGAACAAACACGAGGGTTGAAGGGCCATCCCCGCCGTAAGTCGAGAATGTACCCCAGGTCCCCGCCGCAACTCGAGAAAAAAACCATGAGACTTCCCCCTCCAAGCGAGATGAGGCCCGATTCCCCTGCACTGCATGCAGAGCAATTCCGTGAGCCCCCTGAAACATGTCAGGAGCCTCGACTTGCTTGATGGATGTCGAGACAGTCCGCAAAAACACTGTCACAAGTAGAGAGGGACCCTGAGGTCACACCAGCATCGCGAAGGAGCTCCATGGGCCCCAAATCAACTCGAGATGAGGCCCGCTTCCCCTGCATTGACTCCAGAGCCATCCCCCCCGTTCCCCATCAAACACGACCTGAGGCTTGACTCCCTTTAGGCAACTCCAGAGGTTCCCCGAGAACAACGGGCCAAGTCTAGAGGAGTACCAAGTTCAGCAGAGCAACTCGAGGACTGCTCCGTGTACCCAAATTGCCTCGAGATGAGAGCTGATTCCCTGGCTTAGACTCAAGACGTAGGCCACCTTTCCACAAGCCCCTCAAGAGGAGGCTTCTCTCAGCAATAGGTATGAGGGAGGGACCCTGAGATTGCTGCCTCAATGGGCATATACACCGAGAAGCCCTGACTCGAAAGGAGGCCGGGGTTTCCTTGCAGTGGCTTGAATACAGTCTAGTCTTTCATCTCACAAGGTGAAGGGATGTCTGCACCACCTGTGGAGTCCCTAGAGAAAGCCCTAGGTCCCCGACTCCTTTCGACGGAATGCCTCACATGCCTCTGACACCTCGAGAGGCACGCAGAGCTCACTGCTTCAAAATTTGACGGAGCCTGACTCCTCTTGAACATTGACAGGAATCCCAGTATCCCTGTGGCTACTGGAAAGGGACCCTGGGTCTCCCGACTCACCTCGAGAAGCGTTCCTTTTGCCCTGCCAAGCCTCGAAGAGACTCCTGAGGTGTCCCTCGTAACTCGACAGGAGTCCTGACTTCGTTGAACAAACACGAGGGTTGAAGGGCCATCCCCGCCGTAAGTCGAGAATGTACCCCAGGTCCCCGCCGCAACTCGAGAAAAACCATGAGACTTCCCCCTCCAAGCGAGATGAGGCCCGATTCCCCTGCACTGCATGCAGAGCAATTCCGTGAGCCCCTGAAACATGTCAGGAGCCTCGACTTGCTTGATGGATGTCGAGACAGTCCGCAAAAACACTGTCACAAGTAGAGAGGGACCCTGAGGTCACACCAGCATCGCGAAGGAGCTCCATGGGCCCCAAATCAACTCGAGATGAGGCCCGCTTCCCCTGCATTGACTCCAGAGCCATCCCCCGTTCCCCATCAAACACGACCTGAGGCTTGACTCCCTTTAGGCAACTCCAGAGGTTCCCCGAGAACAACGGGCCAAGTCTAGAGGAGTACCAAGTTCAGCAGAGCAACTCGAGGACTGCTCCGTGTACCCCAAATTGCCTCGAGATGAGAGCTGATTCCCTGGCTTAGACTCAAGACGTAGGCCACCTTTCCACAAGCCCCTCAAGAGGAGGCTTCTCTCAGCAATAGGTATGAGGGAGGGACCCTGAGATTGCTGCCTCAATGGGCATATACACCGAGAAGCCCTGACTCGAAAGGAGGCCGGGTTTCCTTGCAGTGGCTTGAATACAGTCTAGTCTTTCATCTCACAAGGTGAAGGGATGTCTGCACCACCTGTGGAGTCCCTAGAGAAAGCCCTAGGTCCCCGACTCCTTTCGACGGAATGCCTCACATGCCTCTGACACCTCGAGAGGCACGCAGAGCTCACTGCTTCAAAATTTGACGGAGCCTGACTCCTCTTGAACATTGACAGGAATCCCAGTATCCCTGTGGCTACTGGAAAGGGACCCTGGGTCTCCCGACTCACCTCGAGAAGCGTCCCTTTTGCCCTGCCAAGCCTCGAAGAGACTCCTGAGGTGTCCCTCGTAACTCGACAGGAGTCCTGACTTCGTTGAACAAACACGAGGGTTGAAGGGCCATCCCCGCCGTAAGTCGAGAATGTACCCCAGGTCCCCGCCGCAACTCGAGAAAAACCATGAGACTTCCCCCTCCAAGCGAGATGAGGCCCGATTCCCCTGCACTGCATGCAGAGCAATTCCGTGAGCCCCCTGAAACATGTCAGGAGCCTCGACTTGCTTGATGGATGTCGAGACAGTCCGCAAAAACACTGTCACAAGTAGAGAGGGACCCTGAGGTCACACCAGCATCGCGAAGGAGCTCCATGGGCCCCAAATCAACTCGGATGAGGCCCGCTTCCCCTGCATTGACTCCAGAGCCATCCCCCGTTCCCCATCAAACACGACCTGAGGCTTGACTCCCTTTAGGCAACTCCAGAGGTTCCCCGAGAACAACGGGCCAAGTCTAGAGGAGTACCAAGTTCAGCAGAGCAACTCGAGGACTGCTCCGTGTACCCCAAATTGCCTCGAGATGAGAGCTGATTCCCTGGCTTAGACTCAAGACGTAGGCCACCTTTCCACAAGCCCCTCAAGAGGAGGCTTCTCTCAGCA